>ML789509.1:132801-145341 GCA_009831015.1 Picea engelmannii | reverse complement strand
ATCCAGTCATTTAAATCAAATGAATTTTTTGTAAAGGTCCTGATTACCCAAAAAGGCAAGGAAGGTTAATAAAAAAGTCGTTCCACCATTTTTAATTTTTTTTTCTCTTCATCACTAAGGTGTTCCATTAAAATTTTAGTTCAAGGCATTTTACTAAATGATCAATTAACCTGGTCGAGATAATGCAACTGACCGTTATGAAATAATAAATAACTATTTATTTTTAGTTAAATTAGTTTTAGATTGCATTTTCAATTATACATTTCAATGATCAAAATTTTAAAATTACATGGAGAATTTAGAATATTCAAAATGGGATAGGAAACCCATTCACATGCTGGCCTTGCAGCTATAAATAATTTAGAATTTTGATCGTTGAAATGCATAATGGAAAATGCAATCTGAAACTGATCTAACTAAAAATAAATAAACTAATTTTTTAATTTGTAACATATTTATATAACTATTATAAAATGGCTATATATTCTTTTAATACAAATTAAAACATATTATTATTTATAATGACATTAATTAAGAACTTTTAATGTATGTATAATTGTTTTATAATATATTATGAGAAAATATGTTTTTGTTTATTATGATTTTGTTAATGTTATGGTAAATGAATTAGTCTGTTGGACCTTAATAGGGTAAGGGATTACTTGCAATTCTTTAGAATTTTGTTTATGTGCTTGAAAAACATTAAGAGAAGCTTTCCAAGATCACCATAATTTTGTTGAGTTAAAAGGTTAGGAAGGTTGGTAGTGTAACAAATATTTTGAAATTGAGATCTAATGTGGGTATAGGCTGGACAATATAAGAGAGTGTTTTTCATCTTCAACCTTCTTAGTGTTACAAATGTGACACACTCTTTCATCCCAGAGAGTTTTAGGAATTGACCAATGCCCATTTCACTATGGAGCTCGTGAGAATTTGTTTTTATCTTAGCAAGTCTTATTTTTTTCTTTATACTAGTCAAAATAGAGAGATATTTTTGATCTTCTAGATTAGGGTTGATTACATCCTTATAATACCTTAATTTTGTTTTTTCCTTTAACTCTTTATCACACCACATTTTCTCCTTAAATTTTGATTTAATGATATTTTTAATAGTATCCTTATTATGCAAAATGGTGTCTTTCATGATTTTGCAATATCTTAGCCAAGACTAGGCATATTTATTCCATCCTCGCTTGAGTCGAAGGTGGTTACGACGGGATTTTGAAGCAATTTTAGGAACCCTCTTGTCTTCCATGTTGTTTTACTTGTTCTTATACATTAGGTATCTAGTCATAGCCACATTATCAATGGAGGATGGGATAGAGCATATTTCCTTTAATTTTGAGATTACAGGTTATAAAATTCTTTTGGATTTGCTCTATCTTTTCCCAGTATTAATGAGAGATACTACATCCCCAGACTTCACTCCATATAGAATAACATGCGTAACAATAGTCCCAAAAAGAAGTTTCTTCTTATCCCATATCCAAATATCGACTGATTTACAATTGTTTTCAAACCCATAATTAGCTTTCCAACCCCCAATAATCATTTTCTCAATTCTATAATTCCAATTGAGCTTGTGGTGAATATCAATTCCAAGATATTTGTATGAAGTCACTTCCTCCAAGTTGTTTTTGTCATAGACAAAGGTATCATAAGTGATCTTATTGGATTTAATGATCGTGACCTTAGTCTTGTCAATATTAATAGTCATATTGGAGCAAAAATCCTTGATGATTCTTAGTTGGTTTTCAATATTGTGGGGACTCCTCGCCATAAGAACGATATCATCATCATAAAGAAGAAGATTGATGACTATACCAGTGAGAGTAGGGTCGACACAACTTGCTTCTTCTAAGTAATCTTCTAACTTGTCAATGTATATGCCAAAAAGGGTAGGTGACAAGGGACAACATTGCTTGACTCCAATACTGTAGTTAATCTCTTTTGACTAGCCCTCAATGTTCTTAAACTTGAAAATAATGTTCTCATATAGTCTTATTGCGGCATCCCTCAACTCAAAAGGAACTTTTATCTCTTCCAACCTATTCCAAAGGTTTTTCCTAGGAATCGTGTCAAAAGTTTTTCTAAAGTGAAAAAACAAAAAAGATTAGTTTTAGTATTGCGGAAATCCTATGCAATAATCTTAAAGGTAACTAGATGGTCCACAGTTGAATGAAATCTCCTAAACCTAGCCTGGCCTTTAGCTCTTTTATTATGACTTTCTAGCCAAAGGATAATCTTCTTTTCCAAAATAATTCCATAAAGCTTGGCTAAAATCGAGCTAATCATAGTGGTCCTATAATTAGAGGGAATGTTTCTATCGTCATTTTAAAAAATAAGAATAATGAGGATTTGCATCTAGGGTTTATGGAAGCCCTGCTTGACTGCTAAATTGAAGAGCTTGTGTATGTGAGGGATGAGGATAAGCCCTCTGATTTTAAATTTTTTAGCTTGGTAACCTTCAATGTCCTTAGCTTTCCCATTTGTAAGGGACAATAATGGTTTCCATGGCATCAAGGAACTCATAAAGACTTTTAAGGACAAAATTCTAGTCCCTTAAGGGAATCATACTATTTTCTTTAGTATTGGGGCTTATAATTTGCCTCCATATCTTCTTAGGATCAAGCTTAGATGGTTGTGAAAGTTGATATTTCCTTTTATTGATACAATACCTATTTTTCCTTTTAATTAGGTATTTGTACACATTGATCTTATCGAGTTTTAAGAACTCATTATAAGCATCCCTAATGGATTTCCTAGCAATTTTACATTCTTTATCACACCAAGGGTTGATCATTCTATTGTTCTTTTTACAGGACACCTCGAAAGAGAACTTATTAATAGAAGTGGAAAGGGTAGTTGTAAAATTATGATAGAGGTCTTCAATGTTGTCCTTATAAGTTAGGAGATGTAATTCACTATTTAAATCCTTTAAGAAAAGTTCAACTTTACTTTTGTCAAAGAACAATTGCCTTTGATTATTATAATTCTCTTCAATGGTGCTCCTGTACATGGAAAAGTTTAGAGTTAGGGTTAAAGGTCTATGATCAGAGTCGGTTCACGGTCATTTAAAAGGTCAAAAGTTACTATTTGTTGGAAATGGAGATATTAGATATCACATAATCTATGACACTACTACCTAGCCCATGAACACAAGTCATTTGGTTGGAGTTTTGCCACTTCATTACTCCATTCCAAATTATTAGGTGTTGAGAGCTGTAAAGCTTGATCAACTCAGTACCAAACAAATTCTTAATTAGGTATTTGTAGCTTCTTTTGTAGCTATTAGCTATCTAACAAGGTCCTCATCTAGCCATAAAAGATTATGGATGGAATCGTTGCTTAAAATAGTAGCTTGTTTAGTTTTAGTCCTAGCATTGAAGTCTCCTAGCAAGAGGATATTACCTTCATTTTTCAAACTATAAATATCTTGTTCTAAATTATTATAGGGACACTTGCTATCAATATTGTTTTTCCTATAAAAAGTAAAATTAATAGGTGCAAAATAACAAATTGCTATATACATCTTCTTAGCTCATTGATGTCTAAAATTTCTGTCCAAATGCACTGATTGAGAGGGTCGATATTATGAAGTTGAATGTGAGGAGAAATGTTCTTTCTAATATAAAACGCTATGTCTCCTATCCCTCTACGGTAGGACATTTTGTTCCATGTTGACCGCAAGAAAAATCCTTCAATGTTAGGGACCATACACTCTTCATGCTCCCAAGTTTCAACTAGAAAAATAATATCAATATCATTCGGGATCTGACTTATCATAGGACCTTTATGCCCTGGAAATATAAGACATTTCAAAAAAAGGATCCTGAGTGTCCCAAATTCCTATTTATTATTATTCTTCTAGTCCCTATCCCTAACAATAGCTTTTCGATTTCTAATTATTGCCCAGTGTCCTTCTTTCCTAACTTCTTTGGCCTTTTGAACTCCTTCCTTAATTTAGCTTGGTCTTCGAGAATGAGGTATTCATTTATAAACATTCCTGACCCTTTTAAGCTTAGAGATTTACTGAGTATGCTATATTTATGGTCATTACAACTTACTTTGATACAAATCAACCTATCTTTATGATCAATTATTTTTCCTAGTCTCTTTGCTTCTTTGGGGTAAGTTGTTTCAATTTGTGATTTATTTTTTAATTCTTCTTTTAATATTGCTAGTGTATTCTCCTTTTGTTGTCCTTTTATACCAAAAATTATGAGGTTAAAGACTCTTTTATTATGCCCATGGTCCACTTAGATTAGCTTATTCATTTTCTCTTTGATGGGTTTGGTATCCAATTCGATTTCTAAATTATCGAGAATCAAATTGTTTGTTAGTTTTTCTTCTAATTCTTTATTCCTATCAATATTTTTTATTATTATTATTAAAATAATAAAATTTTATATATTTTTAAATATTATTGATATAAAACTAATCTTATAAGATTTTAAAAAATTAAGACAATTACATAATACATGAGTAAAGTGTTTTAAAAAATTAGGACAATTACATAATACATGAGTGAAGTGTTTTAAAAGATTAAGACAATTACATAATACACGAGTGAAGTGTTTAATGTGAGAAGAAATAAGACAATTACATAATACACGAGTGAAGTGTTTAATGTGAGAAGAAATTAAATTTTGAGAAGATTTGTACATGAACACATTGTACCTTAAAATAAAATAAATTTATACTCGGATATAAACATAAAATTAATTGGATATATACTAAGTAGAGATGAATAAAAGCTTAAAAATAATTGTTATAAAATGTACATAATTTTTTTTAATAAAAAATTAAAATAATATTTTTTTTTTTGTAAGTAAGAGTTGTATAAAAATCTTTCAAAAAACCAGAGTTACAATATCATCAAGAGTTTCGGACTATAATAATTGAATTGCCCCGAAGGGAAACTAGTTTAGCCAGTCGGTCAGAGTAAAGCTAATTGTCTTAAGCTACCAGTCTGAGAATGACAAAACTTAAACATAAAAAACTATAGTCTCCATACAACAGCATATCAAACATGGTCATGGGCTACATGAGGCAAAAGAAAATCAGACACTTGGCTAAACTAACATAAAGTCACCTGTGTTGGTCATGCGGTTGGCTTGTAGCAAGGCCACACGAATTGGGAGGTGGTGAAGGTCGTTGGGTCCACAATTTCCTCTTCGACGATTGTCCCTCCCATCTCCATGTGCTCGTGCATGGAAGCGCCCGTGTCGACGTCGCCTCCCACCCTTTCTGCTTCAGCCCATGTACCCCCCTCCTCCATGGCCTCGTGCATGGTCGTTCCTGTGTCGACGTCACCTCCAAGCCCTTCCTCTTCGACAAGTGTCCCTCCCTCTTCCATGGGCATGTGCATGGCAATTCCTAAATCATCTTCGTCGCTAACCCCAGTAGCGTCTATTCCTCCATCCCCTGATTCATCTCTGTTTCCTCCCCTTGCGGCTTCACCTGCTTCCGGTGTTGAGTGGCAAGCCCCCTATAGAGTGGAGAGAATTTGTAGGAGGGCTGAGGCCTTTTCGTCCATGATTTCCAATCGAAACTGAAGGTCGTCCAGACCTTGTTGCAATTCAAAGACAAGACCTTGCAGGATAGCAAGGCTATCCTACAATTGTGAGTCTGGTACTGAATCTGAGAAGGAATGAGGCCCTGGTTGTGGTCCCAGGAGATTTGGTGGTGCTCCCAGGTGAGGGCGACTGGATGGGTTCTCTTGTTGGACTGGTGTGCTCATCGGTGAATTGGGTGGGACTGTAGGAAACGACAACGAGGAAGAGGCCAAATCGAAAGAAGGCCCCGGGTTGAAACCCAAGGAATTTTCAGAGAGGGCAAGCCATTCCAGTCGGCTTGCGGAGGACGAGGAGAGGAACGGGAGGTCAATGGGACTTTGTCGAGACGGTGAATGAGAAGAGTGTGAGGAAGATGAAGTGAATGACTAGTTAGGGGATGGTGTAAGCGGGGATTTGAGAAGCACTCATGGTCGGCTTGGCTACTAGGTCGAGTCGCACTTTGATTTTCCTCTTTTCCTTGGAATTTTGGTGGCACTGAGGGGAAATGAAAGTGCAGGGAGGAAGCACAGGTAATGAAGGTGTAGTTGGAAGTGATGTGGGTTGCAGGGGGTCTCAGTGATGGAAGGGAACCTATGCAAATGCATCTGGCAAGAGGCATGGCATCGAGGTTGCTGAAGGAGGCAAAGGCGCACAAGCAGAGTAAATTTGAATTCATGGTTCTGTGCCATCAAAAAGACAACGAGTTGAGGCCAGGCGCACTGAGAGTAATGGTGCCTAAGCCTACGCGAGAAGGGCTTAAATGCATGAGGGTGGCGGGATGGTGTGCCACGCTCCTATCACATGGCCATTGCCATGCTGGCCGCTTCATGCCCCCTCCTGGTGACATCTGTCCCGCACTAGCACCCCATCCAGGGAGTTGTCGATGGCTTTAGCTTTATCCTTGCAATGTTGAAGGATGGGTTGAGTCAGATTGATGGAGGTTTGGCAGAGTAGCTCCGGTCCTTCCCAGTTCGTTCCAATATTAGCCAGTTCGTCAGCGACCTGATTCACCTTTCTCCTTACATGAGAGGGGATAAAGGCCTGATTGGGTTGAATGAGATTCACAATTGTCCTCAGACCATGAGAAAGTCGCCGGCATGGCGAGATTCGCTCTGGGTTGGCTCCATTCAGGATTTTCCCAAAGATATTGATAATGATTAGCGAATCTCCTTCCATAATCAGCTTGGTGAAGTTGTGCTCAATTTCCAATTGCAAGCCTCTGGTGAGCCCCCATAGCTCTACAACGTTGTTCGTGGTGTGGCCTAAGATGCCCGCGGTGATGAGAAGAATGCTTCCTAGGTGGTTTCGAAAAACCACTCCAAATCTTGTCGCCCCAGGGTTACCCTTGGATGCTCCATCAAAGTTGAATTTGATAAAGCCATCCGGAGGGGGGGACCAATGTGTGGGGCTACCTCTGATGGTTCGATTCTGAGGAGGGAGAGACGGGCCTTGAACTGGGTTGAAATTCCAATGCCTCGAGATGCTTTACTCATGAATTGGGCAATTTAGGTTTGTTTCGGTCCATTGTTGTAGCCTGATTGTTTCCAGAATGTTGCGACAGCTTTGATTCCAACAATGTTTTTAGGGGAGCTGGTCATTCCTGAAGATCCTTTTGTTTCTTTCCTTCCAAATTTGATAGAGGATGATGCCTGGGAGAATTTTCTAAATGCGATTGAGAATAGGTGACTTGAAATCCACATCTCTCCAATCTTCAATGGTGGTGTTGATGCTGTCCCTTTTTCAATCCGAAGTACGCATGATTATCGCACATTGATCCAAGACCTGAGTGGTGTAATGGCAGGTGTTAAGGAGATGATTCATTGTTTCTACCTCTTCCCAACAAAGCATGTAGATGGATGGGCCAACAAACCCCCTTTTCGTAAGGTTGTCCCAAGTGAGATTGCTTTCATGCGTGACCAACCAAGGGAAAAGACATGTTTTTGGCCAATGCTTTAGGGACCAGATTTTGTTCCAAAATTTCCTCGGGGGGGAAAGATCAGAGCATGTATTGATGGCATAGGCCTCTTGTATGTTGAAGGTGCCCTGCGGTGAGTGCCCCCATCGTACGATGTCCTCGCCTGTCAGAGTGGGGATTTTCTGCGCATTGATTGTGTTGAGCCAGGGCTGAAGATCCACCTGTACCTCTATATGCATATCCTCTCCCATAGATTTCCAACATCTCCAGGTGGTTTCCGTTGGGTTGTCCTTCCAGTAGTCTGCCACTTTTGTCAGTCCCTCCTGTGTGGATGGGGTGCTGAAGGTGTTAGCCCAGACTTCTTGCTCTAAAATAGGTAATTGTTTCCACGAATCCTTCTAGAAGAGGGTTGTTTGACCATTTCGAATTTCTCAGAAGGCATGATTGATTACAAGTTGTCGATTTTGCTTGGCTGTCATCCAAATTAGGGAGCCTGGGTTATCTATGTTCCATCTTATCAGGTTTCTTTCTGCCATGTTAGGAATGTACTTTCTTCTCCAGAGCTTGGCCTAGAGGTCTTGAGGCTTTTTTAGCCATCTCCACCAGATCTTAGCACTCAGGATTTTGTTCATGGTTGAAGGGTCCCTTAATCCCAACCCCCCTTGAACCTTGGGTCTGCATAGCTTGTACCAACTGATCAGTGCCAACTTTTTCCCTGTTTTGATGCCTTCCCAGAGAAAGTTTCTTTGCAAGGTTTTGATAGAATTAAGGACAAAGTTAGGGGCGACGAGTGATGAGAAGGTATAGATAGGTAAGGCTTGAAGCACGACCTTGAGGAGAATGAGGCAACTGGGGAGATTGAGAGCTCAGTAGGTCCAAGAGGAGAGTCTTTTTTAGAAGGAAGTTAGGAGGTGTTCCCATGAACTCTTCTTGAGAGCATTTTCCAACAAGGGGATACCTAGGTACTTGGATGGAAGGGAGCTTTGGGTGAAACCCGGGATTTCAGAGATGTGACATTGAATCAGAACCAGGGTATTGAAAAAGAAGATCTAGGATTTGTCCTTGTTGATTTCTAGGCCTGAGGCATCATAGAAATTTTGAAGGATGGAGAGAAAAGAGTGGGCCTCCAAGACTATGGGGGATCCCATCATCAGAGTGGCATCAACAAATTGGCTGTGAGAGATCGAGGGATTAATGCCATGCGGTGGAAGGCCTACCAACAATTTGTTTTCTATGGTAGCCTGAATGGATCGACTTAGGCCTTTTGCCATGATAATAAATAGGAACGGGGAAAGAGGATCGCCTTGTCTGATTCCTCTAGAGGGGGAGAAAGGACAAGAAGGGACACCATTGACAAGTATTGAGAAGAAGGCAGAGGAGGTGAGGTACAAGATCCAATCGAACCAGGAGAGGTCAAATCCAAAGGGAAGGAGAATCACACACATGTACTCCCAACTTAACTTGTCAAAAGATTTGGAAAGATCCAGTGTTAAGAGCATACCTGGCGTGCGGGTCTTCTGCAGGGAGTGTATCACTTCATGTGCTAAGATGACATTGTCCAGTATTTTCCTACCTTCCACATAACCTGATTTCTCCGGTGAGATGATCAGGGGGAGGATAGGCTTAAGTATTCTTTCTATAACCTTGGTTAGAAGCTTGTAGATGACGTTGCAGAGAGCGATTGGTCTGAATTGCTTAGGATGGCTGACGTGCTCCTCTTTGGGAATGAGGGTGACGAAAGTTGCGTTGAGGGCGGGGAGAACTTGCCCTGAGACCCTGGAATATTTGATGATTTCCCAAACCTCCTCCTTGATCATTTTCCAACAATGGTGGAAGAAGTCGCTGGTGAAGCCATCCGGTCCCAGGGCTTTACCTTTGGGGGTGTCATGTAGCGCCTGGTCTACTTCCTCGAGAGTGATGGGCTTAAGCAGAGTGACATTCTGTTCCTCCATGATTAAGGTAGGTATGTGCTGTGTGACCTTGGTGATGGCTTGAGATCTGTCCTTCTAAGGTTCTGTCAAGAGATTTTTGTAGTAGGCAACCAATTCCTCCTCTAGGTCCTCATGGGATTGAATGATTTGCCCATTGTTTGAAATTAATTGTGTGATGTGATTGGTATGTCTTCATTGAAGGGTAGACCCCTGGAAAAACTTGGTGCTTCGGTCGCCCTCCTTGAGCCATTGGATGCGAGACTTTTGTCGCCACAGGATCTCTTCTTGGGCTTTCCTTTCTTCAAGTTTTTGGCTTATTGTTGCTTCCTGAGCTTTGAGGTCTTCAGAGATCCCGTGCTCCCATATTTGTCTTTGTACAATGCTCATTTGATCTGTTAATTGATTTTGGGCCTCAAAGATGTTGCCGAAGGTGTGTTTGTTACAAATCTAGAGTTGTTGCTTGAAGTTTTTAAGTTTTTACTGGAAACAGTACATCTTGGAGCCATAAGGTACTGCTGCCTCCCTCCACCAACTGTGGACCTTCTATTGAAAGTCTGGGTGACTAAGCCAGAACTGTTCCATCCTAAAGGGTTTTCGGCCAGGGGTGGACGGTATGTCTAGCCAGATTTGGATAGGCCAGTGGTCTGAACCATGGATATCTAGTTTGCACGTCTCCAGAGTTGTACCCTCCAACATGAGGGAGTCCAAGAGAAGAAAATGATCCAACCTACAAGCTATTTGATGGTTTTTGGTTCTTCGATTTTTCCAGGTGAAGGTTTTGTTAGAGGTTTATAAGTCGATGAGGTTTGAGTCGTCTATGAGGTTCTGAAAATCTCCAGATTCTGGTTCCAGACGCCTCGTTCCTCCCCTTTTCTTGTCCATATTGCGAATCATATTGAAATCTCCTCTTAAAATCCACATGTTCCCCTCGGTTAGGGTAACCAAGTACTCTAGATTCCGAAGGAAGGATTGCTTATCCCTAGAGCTGGCAGGTCGATAGACATTTGTGAGGTAGCCTGGTTTGTTGGAGCCAATGAGTCGGTAGGCTGTTGAGATGGACCATTAAGTTGTGAAATGTTTTTCCAAAGTGACTGAGCTTGGATTCCAAAGTAGAGCTAGACCCCCGGATGTACCTGTGGCCATCGTGGAGATCCCTTTCCCTTGCTTCCAGTAGTATGGGAGGAGATTTTCCATATCTTTAGTGGCACATTTTGTTTCTTGGAGAATCATTATGTCTAGTTTCTCTGCTATGATCAGATCCCGTAGCAGCTTTTGCTTACTATGACAGTTGAGTCCTCTTATGTTCCAGGAGATAATATTCATGATGAGGATGGAGAGGGGAGGGGGGGGAAGCTGTCCGAGATGAGATGGATTTGACCGGAGTTAACCATGAAGTGCCATATCTCTTGAATGAGCTTGCTAGTTGATTTCCTTCCTCTTTTCTTTTCATCCTTCTGGGGTTTGCGTTGTTCCTTCTGCGTATTTCCTTGTATTCCCAATCCCGCACTGGATCTGGCGGTGGATCCTGCTGAGGATTTAAGGAAGACCTTGTGGAATTTTCTGAGTTGTTATGGGGGTATGGTATAGAGTTTCTGGTGCCGATAAGCGTGTTCCATATGTTCCAAGTCAATGCCCGCCAGTTCTTGCTCATCTAGGTCCATCTCGACATATCCATCCTCGATTTTTGTTTATTACCCGGTTTTAGTGTTGGAGCAGGTTGGGGAAGTAGGAAGATTCGGATCTTAGGCTTCCCCTGCTTTTTATTTTCCTGTTTGTTGGGGTGTTTTCTCTATAGGCGAAGCTTGTGAGGCTGGCGGGTTCTCCGGTTGGTTTTGCAGAATCTCATATTGATTGTTGGTGGTCGGATCTTTGTTTTCCTGGGCTACCTGCTTCCGTCCTCCTTGTTTGCGCCTACTGGGCACCTGAATGAAGCCATATTTGTTTTTGCTGGCATCTGGGTTACCATATTTGCTTGTTGCATTGAGGGGGCAGTCCTTGAAGAGATGCCCGTGCTCATGAAATTTTTTGCATCTGAACGAAATGTGTCCATAGTCAATGGTTTGTAGCCAATCCTCATCTTGATATTCTAGGGCAATAGATCCTGGGAGTGGCATGGCGATGTTCAGGTAGACGCAAATGTGTGCATATGAGGTGTATCTTATTTTTTTTGTGGCCTCCAAGGATCTGACATACACTCCAATGGTGTTGCCTATGCCAGCCAATACCTCTTACAACCAGAACTCCTACGACAAGAAGTATATCTTGATCCATACTGGGGCATGCACAAACTCTTTCATTTCAAAGCTAAATTTCTCAGTCCAAAACCTCAAGAAGAGCCCCGCTGAGTTGAAAAAATACGTCCCTCCATCAAAGATGTGATTCCTGTCTTCTAGGTTATGCAGGATAATGGTGAAGAAACCCTTGGAACCCAATTGTAGATCATAATGTCCCTTGGGATTCCACCATTGATGTATCCATTTAACCAGGTCACATTTCGAGGGCCAGAGCCCTAAAAATTTTCCCACTAAGCCATAATCTCTCATATGTTGTTTCTGTTCATCGATCCGGGGTGTGCTGATGATGTATTTCGGGGCTTGTGGTGCTTGAGGAATGCATTTTCCAGGTATCCATGGTCCCGATGCACTTGTTGGTGTCGACATTTTCCCTGAATCTATATCCATTTCTTTGTCCTTGAATGTGCCCTAGGATAATAGTTGTGAGCAAAGATCTGGAGGAGGCTCGAAAGTGGGGCACCTAGAGCCTCCTCCATTGTTTCCATTCGTCGTCGCTTCACTGTAGGAGGGGCCTCGCAGCCCTCCCTCGCTCGGAGTCATTGACCCTCTGCAGGGGTGATCAGGTGCACCAAAACAACAAAAACCCTAACCCTAGCCTAGAGCAGCTCGTGAGCGAATTTGGTACAAGTGGAAGGTAGAAATTTTTTAAATTAAAATAATAATTATTTTTATTATTATTTATAATAATATATTAATGTAAAAAATTTAATTTCATTCTCTCATTATATAAAATACGGGGGTTTGTTATTATCTATGTTTTTATTATAATACATCGTGAGAAAGTTTGTTTATATATATATTATACGATAATTTTGTATATGATAACAATATCTGGAGGAAGT
>ML789509.1:114491-130622 GCA_009831015.1 Picea engelmannii | reverse complement strand
TTCCTTCAGGAATTAGTTTAACCACTTAAAGGTAGATCATGGAGAGTAAGAACATGGATAAAAATGGAATATCACAGTTTGATGGAAAAAAATATGCATTCTGGAGCAGAAGGATGAAAAAATATATACAGACAAAGGGATTTGAAATTTGGCAATCTGTAGTAGATGGATACAAAGAACCAACAATTCCACCAACAAGTGAAAGAGCAATAAAACTTGGTCAAAATAAGTCCAAAGCCACACATGCACTTCTGAATGGTCTTGGTGAATCAATATACACCAAAGTTATACATTGTAAATCTGCTAAAGAGATTTGGGACAAAATTTAAAATATTTATGAAGGAAATTCAAAAGTCAAAGAAGCAAAGCTTCAAACTTATAGAGGTTAGTTCGAACAACTAAAGATGAAGGAATATGAGAATATTGAATCTTACTTCTTACGAGTCGATGAAACAATGAATGCAATCATAGTATTGGGAGAAGAAATTAAATAATCTATAATTGTTCAAAAGGTACTAAGATATCTTCCTATGAGATTTGATCCTAAGATATCAGCACTAGAAGAAAGATCAGATCTAGACTCAATAAGCATGGACAAACTACATGGAATCTCCACAGCATATGAAATGAGAATTGAACAGGAAAATCCAGATATAAAAGAAGCAACTTTCAAAGCATCCAAAAGGTCAAAGCAAAAGGGAAAGAAAACAAAGAAAGAACATAGCAGCAACAGTGACATCTCGGAAGATGACGAAGAAGTGACCAACTTTGTCAGAAGATTGAACAAGGGAACCAACGACAAATATAAAGATAAGCTTCCATTGATTTGTTTTAATTGTGATGATATTGGTCATTTTGATAATTAGTTTTCTCATAAGAAAAATAAGAGGAATGATGAAGATTACTCAAATAACAAACAAACATATAAAGGCAAAAGAACCAAAAATAAATCTTTCAAGAAAATCTTATGCACCAAAGAAGACAACTCCTCATCATATGAAGATGAAGTCAGTGACAGTGAGACATAAAGATTTCTATTTATGGAAATAAAAGGCTTTGATAAAGAAGACACCGAAGAAGAATATGAAGAGGTAGAAGTTGAATACCGAGAAGAATTGTTGAGTGCCATAGAAGTTATAAGAAGAGAAAAGAAGAAAAACAAGAAGCTACAAGCAGAACTAGAAAAGAAAGAAGACACTCAGGAACTAGAAAAAATGATCACGAAATTTAAGGTTTAATTAGATTGAAGAAGTAATCAAAGAAAAGTTAGAAGAAAGAGACAGGATCATTGGAAATTTGGAAGCAAATATTATCACATTGAGAAAGGATCTTCAAAAGAAAAATATGCAGAACATCTCAAAAGTTTTGGATAACATTATCGGCAGTCAAAAACCTCATCATGACAAGTCCAAACTTGGATACAATCAGACAGAAAAGGGATCAAGCTCCAAAACAACAGAACAAGAAACATATCCAAAAATTTATGCAGAAACAATCAAATGGGATAGGAAGACCTACAAGGAATATTACAGGGACACTCCTCCACCGAGAAGATTTAGATTTTATAATCAGTGACTGACATAAATAAATAGGCCTCAGGAAGAAGAAGGATTCATAAGAGTAACTCCTTTTAGAATATCTTCAACTCCCAGGTATCAAACTATATTTTTTGGTTTATGTTATGCATGCAATAATTTTGGACATAAAGCTGTGAATTGTAGAGCTAACAACAGGAACATAAACAACTTTGAAAGTCATACACAAAAGGGTTATCCAAGAAGGCCTAGTGAAACACATAGAAGAAGCTACAACAGGTTTGAATCATTGAGCACCAAAGTGGAATGCTACAAGTGCAACAACTTTGGACACATGGCCAAAGATTGTAGAATGACAATCCCTCAAAGAGAACCACAACAAAACAACAACAATCATAGACATGAACCTCAAAAGAGAACATGGATAAGAAATCAAAATCAATATAGCAATAAATAATGCACACTCTCTCTACAAGCTAAGCATAAGAAACGCGGTTGGTATGTTGAAAGTGGCTGTTAAAAACACATGACATGTGATAAAGACAAGTTTCTTACATTAAGAAAGGAAAGAGATGGATCAGTCTTCTTCAGAAATGATGATTCAACTAAAATCATTGGAAAAGGCACAGTCAGAATTGGAAACAAGAATACCAACACAAAAAATGTTCTACTAGTAGAAGATATGAAACATAATATTCTAAATGTAAGTCAAATGTGTGACCAAGGTCATAAAATTACTTTCGATTCATAGAAGTGCGAGATAAGAAAATAAGGTTCATTAAAATTGATTGCAACAGCTGCAAGAACTTCAAGCAACATATATGTATTAAGTGAAATTATAAATGAAAAGTGTTGTCTAGGAAAGGAAGATGAATGTTGGCTATGTCACAAAAGAATGGGTCACATAAAATTTGATAACCTTGTCAAATTCAGCAAGAAGGAAGCAGTTAGATAAATGCCCCAGATCACGAAACCAACCAACACTTTATGCAAGCATTGTCAACAAGGAAAGCAAACAAAGACCAGGTTCAAATCAAAGGAATATTCAACAACAAAACCACAGGAAATTATGCATACTGATATAGTTGGACCGACTACAACAAAGGGTTTAAAAGGTGAGAAATAATTGATGTTATTAGTTGATGATTATACAAGAATGATTGCAGTTTGATTTCTCAGGAATAAGTCAAAAGATTTTGAAAACTTCAAGGTCTACAAGGAAATGGTTGAAAATGAAATGGATTCAAAAATAAAATGAGATTTGATAATGGAGGAGAGTTCACTTCAAAGGAATTTATGGACTTCTATAGCAAGCATGGAATACAAAGGAAATTCTTCGTTGCTAGGACACCTCAACAAAATGGAGTTGTTGAAAGAAATAACAAAACAGTACAGGAAATGGCTTGAACAATGTTAATGGATTCCAAATTGATAGATATTTTTTGGACACATGCAGTGCATACAACAATTCAGATTCAAAACAGAGTAATGCTCAAAAACAACAATGACAAAACACCCTACGAGCTATGGAAAGGAAGACCAACAAATGTGAAGCACTTCAGAGTATTTAGAAGAAAATGTTACATCAAAAGAGAAGATGGAAGAATGTGGAGATTGGATATCCCAATCATTATTTTGGTGTTCCTATGTTGAGTCAATGAAATCCAGATTGGACTCTCTCATAATCGTTGTTGCAAGTTCGGGTCGAATTGTGTGTTTAAAATCTCATGTAAAGGAGATAGATCGTGATCTAATCATTGATCATCAAATGAGATCGGTGATCCTGAGGAATTGGAATAGATCTGGGTCAAGTGCATGGTTCAAAAACCATTTGAAATCATGGTGGGACAAGAATTAGACTTTTCTCTATGCACAGGTTGAATCAGAGTTTGAATCCCTTCATGAAGAATCAAGGAACATTGATCATCCGATCAAGATAAGGAGATGATCGATTAATCAGAGGTTGACAATAAATCAGGGATAGGTTTGTTGGATCAGAACTTCAAATTTATCTTAGTTCTGATGATGACAAATTCAAGGAGATCGACATTCGAGATCTACTCTGAGTGATTTGGATCTATGGCCTTTGAAAGGATGCATAGCAGCTGATTTTTCAAGACCATGAGGGAAATGGAAGGAAGGTTTTGAATCATGATCGTTGATCATGGTAGGATCAACGATGATCCATCCCTAAGCGATATCAGGGACAATTAAATCCATCCAACAATTGAGATTTGATCTGGTGGACCCTTATCCATAATCAATGAGAAAGAACCATTGGTGATTTATTTTGTATCATCGGGACTCATTATATCAGGACCCCAAACATCCCTTAAGGAATTGTGTCGACGACGATTCTAGGATCGTCAATGACGACATGCTTGGAATTTGTGCCGACGAGAGGTGGGCGTTGATGACGATGAATTGGGGCAAGCTAATTTAACTGAAGGTGGAGATTAAGTCGGAGGAGAGATCAACGGTGTCAATTAAATATAGAATGACATAAGTCGACCATGTTTCATCGGGATTGATGTATTGTCGAGTTAGTCAAGCATGTGTGTTTTTCTCTCTGGTAAAAGCGTCGACGACGATATGTACATCGTCGGGTTAGAATAGTTGGGTATTGTTATTTTCTTCGTTGATAAGGGTGTCGACGATGACACCTTTAGCGCTTGGATCTAGTGCAAGGTTACATGGATGAAGGAATGGGCATCGATGAGTGAAGGAGCAGGCGACTAGAGACTTTAGCGCATGATTATAACATCGATCGCATAGAGGATAGGGGGATTAGTGCCCATACGAACAAACGTTCGTTTTTGTGAAGATAAGGTTAACACAATGCCAAGTATTTTACTCATCTCTCTGAAGGAACAATAGCATCCAGAAATATGTTAGAAGTTGGAATTTATTGTCGATGTGTGTTTGGATTTGGAAGTCTGAGGAACCACTGAGAAGGTGCAGTTGCAGCTGCAGTTTTGTTTTCTTCTTTTTGGCTTAACTGTTAGCAAGATGAATGTCGTGAAGTCACAGGTCTGGCAGCCTTGTAATCGTAAGCGTTAGAATAGTCAGAGGGAGGGACAAAGATCCCCAGGCAAGGTTATCCTATCCTCTGAGTGTAGATCCTAAGGCCATCATTCTAGTCACAAGCGAGCTTGGTTTTTCTTCTTTGCATTGTGTGTGTATTGAGAGGGAATGAGCTTGCAGAGAGTAAGAGCTCATGTGGGTAATTATGAGTTGGGATGCACTGTAACACCCTGTTTCCCCCAGTCTGTAAAAATAACTATACTGGCCAAGAACTATGGCAAACTCAAAAATGTGAATGTGTGATGTGAATGGACCTTGTGGAAAAGGTCAATGAATGTAAATAATATATATATATATATATATATATATATATTGCAGGACTGCTGAGAGGGGAAGGTGATGAAAAAGAGACCACAATGGCTGAAGAAAGGTGGTGGAAGTCACCTGGAAAGGTGGCGTTAAATTCTGCTGAAACCAATACCGTATTTGGACTTCACTGGCCCGGAGAACCAAGAGTGGCTCGCTTGCTCCAAATTAAATGAATCGTCAGGATTGGTAGGTAAAGGGATCCTCATGAGTAATGAGGGATGGGGGTGAACCGCCCATCCATAGATTCCTCAGACCTGACCACTGTGAGGAAAATCGTGCCACATGCAACCTCATCGAACAAAGAAAAGGCAGGAAGTGTGGGCGATCAAGGGAAGACGCAAGGGAAAGAGGAAGAGGAACTCTGGAAAAACACAGAGTGAGTGATAGCGGAGAAGAAGGAGAGTAACCTTCATTCTCAGTCACTGGCAAACCGAGACGCAGTCTCGCAACATCGTGGTCTCAGCTCGAGGGTGGCTAGTGGTAAATCCATTGGAAGTCACTGAGCCTACGGTTGGGTGGAAACGAGCACCCCTCTCAGCAGTTACAATCACATCTGGTGTTATTTCTGATAAGTATTTTACATTTTGCATCTTAAAATTTATATGCTGACATGTATGCTCACAGTCTATGCAGTTTTATGAATGGTTTGAGCATAAGACTACCTGTGTAGTGTTTTTGATTTAGAAATGGTGGTTGCACGCTTATAATGGAAAGACTACGTATGGCTTATGTTTTATAAATCACTATTTATACACGTATTGAATTAATTCAGACTTCAAGTATGTTCTCGAGAAATCTATACCCTTATCCGTCTCAGGTAATACCTTGGATAGATCTCCCCATAGAGACACCCTTCTTAGAAAGCTCACCAAGAACCTGGAAAAGGATTTGAAGGCGCAAGTCTTAGTAACCCTGTACGATTAAGAATGATCCTCTTGAAATCCAGAAATAGCAGCGAAGGAATACTGTGTTCGCTTCGCGAGAGTCATCAAGGAGGCATTGGACGGTCAGAATTCTCCTTGGAGAATTCGCGAAGTCCCGAGAGCCGTCAGATCTTGTAGAGGAGCAGGGGAGTTACGGTAAGCCTATTTTCAAGTTTTAAGTTTGGGAGAAAATCGGACCGTAGGATCTGAGTTGACAAGGACCGTTGGATCATTCGCGTAATCTCATTTTATGGATTCGTGAGTTGAAGGGTTAAAACCCTTGCCTCAAGATTCGCGAGGTCGGAAAAGGCGAAGTCCCGAAAGGGGAAAAAGGATTTGTGTGAGCCAGTTATTGGTGAAGTGCATTGAAACTTAGTATTTTGGGGTTTCGTGGGTTGAAGAACCAAAAGCTTAGCATCGGGATTCGTGAAGTCACAAAGTCTAAAACTCCAAAAAGGCGGGAAGTTCCATTTTGGGACCCGCATTGACGACGTGTTGAAATTTCGGCATTTCGGCATATCGACAGATAGGAGGTCGAGACTTTTGTCTCGAAAGTCCCAAAGTCGTGAGTTGCAATAAGGATGAGCGAGGAGTTCGAGATCTCGGCACTTCGGGTGTCGAGATACAAAGGAGGTAGCGCTTTGGGAAGCTAAGTCGCGAAGTGTCAAAGCTGGGGACAAGGGATATGTGGTAGAACCACAAGGTAGGTTCGTGCGATAGATAGGTGGACACGTGTCACCTAGTGAAAGGAGTCAACACCCATTGACCTCTCGCGTCTCAGGGATTCGTGAGATAAGGGAACGAGAGTTCAACCCTTCAACTTGCGAAGTCGCGAATAGCGAGAATGCGAGAGGGAAAGCTAACATCGCTTCTCGGGGTTTCGTGAAGGGAAGGTACCAAGGTTGGGCACCTAGACTTTGTGAGTGGAAAAGTTGCGAGAAGATCAGGACTGTCCATCTGAGGAGGACAGGTGGCAGAAATCGAGGGATCTCGCGAACTCAGAGGTTCGCAAGGCGAAAGCCCAGAAGTTGGGTGCTCCAAGTCGCGAGTGGCGAAATCGTGAGGAGCAAGGATCACCGTTGGATCTAGGTCACAGGAGGACCATTGGATCAGAGCCTCATTGCGTGTATCACACATTCGAAGGTTCAGAGGTTGAGAGGACCTCTTCTCGACATCAAAAATCGCAAAGTGCCGAAATCCGGGCAAGAAGGAACACGTGGCAGAACCACAAAGTGGGGCCCGTATGATTGGCAGGCGGACACGCGTCGCCGGAAGAAAGGAGTTAACACTCCGTTTACTTCTCGCATCTCGGGGATTCGTGGGATAAGAGCATGAGTGCTCAACCTTTCGACTTGTGAAGTGGTGAGTAGTGAGAGGAGCTAGCGTTAAGCTTAGCCGGTGGTCACGCATGGAGGGCGCTGACAGAGGAGAGCTATACCCATTTCGTGATCTCGGGTATCGCAAGATTGGAAAAGAAGAGTCGGGAGCCTTGACTCACAAACTCATGAGTTGCGAGTTGCGACAAGTACCTTTTGGGGTTAAGACTTGGTCATAGCACCGTGGTCGCTTGGAGAGGGCGGAGCTCGCGCCTAGTGCTGCTCGCACAGGGGGGCTTTCGAAAGGATCTGTGGATCGATTGGAAGGAGATTCTAGCTGGGAATCAAAAGAAGTCGTTTCGAATCATAAAAGAAACTGATCGATCCTTAAGATCGGGAGGTTGTACAGAGACTCTGTTGAGGCAGAGGTGGCGTCTGCAGCCTGTGTTAAGCCCCGTAGGGTTTTGGGGATTCTGTCCCTCGAGAAAAGGCAAAAAATTTACTAAGTCGTAGTGGGTGTGTGACAAATTGGTATCAGAGCATGGTTACAACACTCGACCCGCTTGGGCTCATGAACGAGTTGTGCATAAGCTCTATTCGGAACACTCCTAAAAAGAGTAATCCCCCTGTCTTAACCTTCCTAATCAAAAGATGAAGTTAAGAATGACAAACCCCTATTGTGTGTGTGTACATGTGAAAATATGAATTATGTACTGGCTATAAATAAATATAAATATTGACTAACAACCAACGTTTTTACTTTTGCACAGAAGCGGAAGATCAACCGCAGGAAATTATCAACGCATAGTATGGTGACTCACCAAGAAGTGGGAGAAGGCTCCCACAATAAAAACGAAGAGTCTGATGAAAGGAGGGCAGCAGGGACCCCCCCAGATCTAGCCGAGACTGTGAGGAGCCTCATGGTCGAATTACAAAGTTGTAAGGCAGACAATGAAAGGATGATGAAAGAACAAGAAAAACAAACAGAAATTAACGCAGTTTTACTGCAAAGTTTATCCGATCTACAAAGACAAATGCAGCATGAACCTGAAACTCAGAAACATGTTCATATCAGTGGTCACACTGAGAGGAGCACCTCGAAAAAGGTCCACCCCAGAGGTAAAGGACAAGCATCGGATGATTCCTCTAAGAAGGAAGCTGGCGATTCAGAGGGATCTTCTAGCAGCAGAACCAGTTACTATCCCTGGAAGAAACAGAAGAATCAAAAGCCTTCCAAAGGCCGTAAATTCGAAGAATTCAGAAAATCCAAACCACCCTCCTTCGACGGTGAAATAAAGAAGGGAGAGGAAGCAGAGGCCTGGCTACTCAGACTAAAGAAGTATTTCAGAGTCCATGACTTTTTAGAAAATATGAAGGCCCGAGTGGCCACCTTCAACTTGAACGGAAAGGCTTCCATTTGGTGGGAAGACCTTAAGAATATGAAAGGGGTTCGTGAAGAGGACCTATATTGGGAACGGTTTGAGAAATACTTCCGAAAGAAGTATCTGTCGGAAAAATATTTCGACGAAAAGACTAAAGAGTTTTATGAACTCAAACTGGGAAAACTCACTATAGAAGAATATGTCAACAAATTCCTCGATTTGTTGGGGTATGTACCCTATATCAAGGTGAAAAAGGAAAAGGTGCAACGCTTCATCGGTGGACTACCTAAGGACTATCGGGACATAATTGAATTTGATGAGCCAAAGACTCTAGAAGGAACTATTCGAAAGGCAACCTATTGTCATGAACAGTTTGGGCATCGAGCAGAACCTCGCGAAGGATGGAAACAAAAGAATAGTTCAAGATTTCAGAAAAGGGGAATTAAATCCCCAGGATTTAAGAACTATAAGAAGAACCCAAGAATGAGCTTCCCAGCCCGGAGTATGCACCAGCAGAAATTTCCCTCCTTGAGCAGAAATAAAACTTCTGGACCCATATCAATGAAGATTGATAACCCAAAGAGAGAACCTTTGAAATGTTGGGATTGCAGGGAATAAAATCTATTGAGAGACTGTCCACACCGACAACAGAATAGTCGGAGGATTTATAACATCCAAGAAGCTACTACCGTCAATGATGTGTCCAACAGTGAGCCACAAATTTATGCAGCCTTGGATAATAACCAAGCCGACCACCAAGCTTCAGTACTGGAAATAGAAGGTATGATTTCCAACCATCTAGTGTCTGTTGTAATTGACCCTGGTTCAAATTTGAGTTATATAGCCCCTAAAGCTGTTGATAAGTGTAAACTATAGCCACAAAAACATACCAAGCCATGGTTGGTACAGTTAGCCACTGGCACCAAAAGAAGGGTAGCAGAGGTTATACTAGCCTGCCAATTGATGTTGGGTAAATTCCCCACCCAAACAACCCTTAACTTATTACCCCTGGGATCGTATGATCTGCTGATTGGTATGGACTGGTTAGCCACCCATAAAGACAGATTGGACTGTTACCACAAAACCTTAGAATGTGTAAGTAAATAAGGGAAAAAGATAACCCTTCAAGGGATTCGAAAACCTGTCTCAGTGAGACAAATATCATCTCTGCAAATGAGAAAGTATTGCCGAAAGGGATGTACCCTATATGAAATACAGGTGTTGAAAACAATCGAAGGTGACAAACCAAGCCCTGACGATCACCCTATCCTGAGAGAATACATAGATTTATTTCCATAAGAGGTACCGGGTTTACCTCCGAGAAGGGACATAGACTTCTTGATAGAACTTGCACCGGGAGTGGTGCTGGTGTCTAGGACACCCTACCGGATGAGCACACCAGAGTTAGTTGAACTCAAGATGCAATTAAAAGAAATGATGGATAAAGGCTATATTCGGCCTGGCGTGTCTCCATGGGGAGCACCAGTCCTATTCGTGAAAAAGAACGATGGTACCCTTAGACTGTGTATAAATTATAGGCAAATCAATAAGGTAACTATAAAGAACAAGTACCCCTTGCCCAGGATCGATGACATGTTCGATCAATTGGGGTGTGTGTCTATTTTCTCAAAGATTGATTTGAGGTCGGGATACCATCAAGTCTGAATCAAGGGTGAAGACATCCATTAAACTGCCTTCTGAACGAGGTATGGTCACAATGAGTTTGTGGTGGTGCCATTTGGGTTGACCAATGCCCCTGCCACTTTTATGTTCTTGATGAACAATGTTCTCAACAAATTCCTAGACAAATTTGTGCTTGTTTTTATTGATGATATATTAATTTACTCCAAGAACAGAAAAGAGCATGAAGAGCATCTTATACTTGTGTTGCAAGTGCTAGGAGAACATCAGCTCTATGACAAATTCAGCAAATGTGAATTCTTCCAGAAGCAAATACATTACTTAGGCCATGTTCTCTCCGAAAAAGGAGTAGCAGTAGACCCTGACAAAATCAGGTCTATTATGGAATGGCCTACCCCAAAGGATGTTTCGGACGTCAGATCCTTTATGGGATTAGAAGGGTACTATAGGATATTTATAAAAGGATTCTTCAAGATTGGTTGTCCAATCACTGCCCTCCAGAAGAAGGGGAAAAAATTCTTGTGGACACAGAAGTGTGAAGAAATATTTCAAACCCTGAAACATCTACTGACCCATGCACCCATGCTGAAACTCATCGATCCAGAAGCTGACTTCCTCGTGTGCACAGATGCCTGTAGGGAAGGGCTTGAAGGAGTCCTTATGCAGGGAGGAAGTGTGATCTAATATGAATCTCGAAAATTGAATGAGAACGAAGTCAACTATGTGACCCATGATCTAGAGCTGGCTGCCATAGTGCATGCCTTGAAAATGTGGAGGCATTACCTCCTGGGGAGAAAATTTGTACTTATGACATATCACTGTGGATTGCAATACCTGTTTGATCAACCAAAGCTCAATGCTAGACAAGATAGGTGGATGGCCCTCCTTAGCGAGTTTGATTTCAAGATCAAACACATTAAAGGAAAGGAAAATAGGGTGGTCGATGCCCTTAGCAGAAGTATGAAAACAATTCACTTGGCAGCGGTGAGCACCTACGAGACAGAGGTCAAAGAAAGAGTCAGAAATGCACAAAAGACATCCATTTGTCTAGACCATGACCATGTACCTATAGCGAGAACCCGTCAGAGTAAAATATGAAGGCTACCGGATGACCAAAGGAGGTCTTCTCACTTATAGAAGAAGATTTTATATCCCAGATTGTGACGACTTGAAGAGGTTCATACTGGATGAACTACATAAAATACCCTACTCTAGTCATCCAAGATACCAGAAGATGATCACGGCCACTAGGAGACAATTCTATTGGCCTGGAATGAAGAAAGACATAGCCGAGTACTTGGCCAAATGCATAGAGTGCCAACAAGTTAGAGCAGAACATTGACACCCAACAGGATTATTGCAACCTTTACCAATCCCAGAATGGAAATGGGAAACCATCTGCATGGATTTTATCACTGGATTACCAACCTCAACCAAACAGAATGATGCCATTATGGTAGTGGTGGATAAATTGAGCAAGTCTGCTCATTTCATCCCTGTCAAATCAACTTGCAAAGCAATCGATATCACCCAGGTATTCATGAAGGAGATATTCAGACTGCATGGTATGCCAAAAGAGATCGTGTCTGATAGAGATACGAAATTTACTTCCAACTTTTGGAAGTCACTAATGACTGGTTTAGAGACCAAGTTATTGTTTAGCACTGCCTATCACCCTCAAACCGATAGACAGACAGAAAGAGTGAATCAAATACTTGAAGACATGCTAAGAATGCATGTAGTGCATCAACCCAAGAAATGGGAAGACTACCTACCACTGGTAGAATTCGCCTACAACAACGGCTACCAAGCATCCTTAAAGATGAGTCCCTTCGAAGTCCTCTATGGTAGACCGTGTAACACTCCAGTCAGTTGGAGTAATCCCGTAAACAGGATTTCTTTTGGACCCGACATGTTGAAAGAAATGGAACAACAGGTGACTCAGATAAAACAAAACCTGAAGGTCACCCAGAACCGACAGAAAAGTTATGCCGACCAAAAGAGAACTCCAAGAGAGTTCAAAACGGGAGACCATGTATATCTCAGAGTTAGACCTCGAAATATTTCTCTTAAAATGGGAGCTTGTGCCAAGTTGTCACCTCGTTATTGTGGACCCTTTGAGGTTCTAGATAGAGTGGGACCTGTAGCCTATAGGCTAGCACTTCCTCCCACAGTCAAAGCACATAATGTTTTCCATGTCTCATTATTGAAGAAATATGTACATGATGCTAACCATATAATTGATTGGTCTATGATCCAGGTGGAACCGGAGGGAGAATTTCTACCAGAACTTCAATGCATACTGGACAGAAAGGAAACCCCTCTCTGAAACCGAACCATTGCACAGGTCAAGGTGCAATGGAAACATTTTGGCCCAGATGAGGCTACATGCGAAATGGAGGATGCCATGAAATGGGCATATCCGATTTTGTTTACACCTATACATGCATGTCATATTGATAAATAAGAACATCTAGGACGATGTTCCTTTAAGGGGGAGGGAATTGTAGCACCCTGTTTCCCCCAGTCTGTAAAAATAACTATACTGGCCAAGAACTGTGGCAAACTCAAAAATGTGAATGTGTGATGTGAATGGACCTTGTGGAAAAGGTTGATGAATGTAAATAATAATATAAAGATATATATATTGCATGACTGCTGAGAGGGGAAGGTGTTGAAAAACAGACCACGATGGCTGAAGAAAGGTGGTGGAAGGCACCTGGAAAGGTGGCATTAACTTCTGTCGAAACCAATATTGTATTTGGACTTCACTGGCCCGGAGAACCAAGAGCGGCTCGTTGGCCTCGAATTAAATGACTCGTCAGGATTGGTAGGTAAAGGGATCCTCATGAGTAATGAGGGATGGGGGTGAACCGCCCATCCGTAGAGTCCTCAGACCTGACCATTGCGAGGAAAATTGTGCCACAGGCAACCTCACCGAATAGAGAAAAGGCAAGAAGTGTGGGCGATCAAGGGCAGACGCGAGGGAAAGAGGAAGAGGAACTCTGGAAAAACACAGAGTGAGTGGTAGCGGAGAAGAAGGAGAGTAACCTTCGTTCTCAGTCACTGGAAAACCAAGACGCAGTCTCGTAGCATCGTGGTCTCAACTCGAGGGTGGGTAGTAGTAAATCCATTGGGAGTCGCTGAGTCTGCGGTTGGGTGGAAATGAGCACCCCTATCAGCAGTTGCAATCACATCTGGTGTTATTTCTGATAAGTGTTTTACATTTTGCATCTTGAAATTTTTACGCTGACATGTATGCTCACAGTCTGTGCATTTTTATGAATGGTTTGAGTATAAGACTGCCTGTGCAATGTTTTTGATTTAGAAATGGTGGTTGCACACTTATAATGGAAAGACTATGTATGGCTTATGTTTTATAAATCGCTATTTATACACATATTGAATTAATTCAGACTTCAAGTCTATTATCATGAAATCTATACCCTTATCCGTTTCAGGTAATACCCTGGATAGATCTCCCCATAGAGACACCCTTCTTAGAAAGCTCACCAAGAAATTGGAAAAGGATTTGAAGGCGCAAGTCTTAGTAACCCTGTATGAGGAAGAATGATCCTCTTGAAATCCCAAAATAACAGCGAAGGAATACCGTGTTCGCTTTGTGAGAGTCGTCAAGGAGGCATTGGATGGTCAGAATTCTCCGTGGAGAATTCATGAAGTCCCGAGAGCCGTCAGATCTTGCAGAGGAGCAAGGGAGTTACGGTAAGCCTATTTTCAAGTTTTAAGTTCGGGAGAAAATCGGACCGTAGGATATAAGTCGACAAGGACCGTTGGATCACTCGCGTAATTTCATTTCGTGGATTCACGAGTTGAAGGGTTAAAACCCTTGCCTCAAGATTCCCGAGGTCGCGAAAGGTGAAGTCCTGAAGGGGCGAAAGGATTTGTGTGAGCCAGTTATTGGTGAAGTGCATCGGAACTCGGTATTTTGGGGTTTCGTGGGTTGAGGAACTGAAAGCTTAGCATCAGGATTCGCGAAGTTGCGAAGTCTGAAACTCCAAAAAGGCGGGAAGTTCCATTGTGGGACCCGCGTTGATGACATGTCGGAATTTCAGCATTTTGGCATATCGGCGGATAGGAGGTCTAGACTTTTGTCCCGAAAGTCCCGAAGTCGCGAGTTGCGATAAGGAGTAGCGAGGAGTTCAGGATCTCGACACTTCAGGTGTCAGGATACAAAGGAGGTAGCGCTTGAGGAAGCGAAGTCGCGAAGTGCCAAAGCTGGGGACGAGGGACATGTGGTAGAACCACAAGGTGGGCTCGTGCGATAGATAGGTGGACACGTGTCACCTAGTGAAAGGAGTCAACACCCATTCACCTCTCGCGTCTCGGAGATTCATGAGATAAGGGAAAGAGAGTTCAACCCTTCGACTTGCGAAGTCGCGAATAGCGAGAACGCAAGAGGGAAAGCTAACATCGCTTCTTGGGGTTTCGTGAAGGGAAGGTGCCAAGGTTGGGTGCCTAGACTTTGCGAGTGGCAAAGTCGCGAGAAGATCAGGACTGCCCATATGAGGAGGACAGGTGGCAGAAATCGAGGGATCTCGCAAACTCGAAGGTTCACAAGGAAAAAGCCCAGGAGTTGGGTGCTCCAAGTCGCAAGTGGCAAAATCATGAGGATCAAGGATCATTGTTGGATCTAGGTCACGGGAGGACCATTGGATTAGAGCTTCATCATGCATATCGTGCATTCAGAGGTTCGGAGGTTGAGAGGACCTCTTCTCGACATCATAAATCGTGAAGTGCCGAAAGCTGGGCATGAAGGAACACGTGGTAGAACCAAAAAGTGGGGCCCATATAATTGACAGGCGGACACGCGTCGCCGAGAGAAAGGAGTTAACACTCTGTTGACTTCTCGCATCTCGGGGATTCGCGGGATAAGAGCATGAGTGCTCAACCTTTCGACTTGCGAAGTGGCGAGTAGTGAGAGGATCTAGCATTAAGCTTAGCCGGTGGTCACGCGTGGAGGGTGCTGACAGAGGAGAGCTATACCCATTTCGTGATCTCGGGTATCACGAGATTGGAAAAGAAGAGTCGGGAGCCTCGACTCACGAACTCGCGAGTTGCAAGTTGCGACAAGTACCTTTTGGGGTTAAGCCTTGGTCATAGCGTCGTGGTCACTCAGAGAGGGTGGAGCTCGCGCCTAGTGCTGCTCGCACATGGGGGCTTCCGAAAGGACCTGTGGATTGATTGGAAGGAGATTCCAGCTGGGAATCAAAAGAAGTCGTTTCGGCTCATAAAAGAAACTGATCGATCCTTAAGATAGAAAGGTTACGCAGAGATTCTGTCGAGGCAAAGGTGGCGTCTGTAGCCTGTGTTAACCCCCGTAGGGTTTCGGGGATTCTGTCCTTCGAGAAAAGACGAAAAATCTACTACGCTGCAGCGGGTGTGTGACATGCACCCTTGGGGAGGGTAACTATGCCAAGGTCAAGTTTTCTAAAAGTGTGGACATCGGTCAGAATGTGGCCATCAAGATCTTGCTCAGAGATTAGGTCATCAAACACAATATGGTGGAGCAGGTACAATCGTCTTCCTATAACTCCATTTATTTCTTCAATTACCATCATTAGCTATAGAACATGGCCTTATGAAATTCACCTATTCAATTTTTAAGATTAAGACCTTTTTATGTCACAAGATTTGAACTTCTGGTTATGATTACAACTTTGATGGCATTTCAATGGTATGAAAAACATGTAGGTTTCATTGAAAAATATAGATACTAGGCAATGAGAAGTGTAGATATAGATAATATTGTGTAACCAAGTAGGTAGGAAAAATAATGGGATTTTATCATTCATTCTTCTTTTTAAAAGTTGTTGCAATGAGAAGTGTAGATATAGATAATATTGTGTAACCAAGTAGGTAGGAAAAATAATGGGATGTTATCATTCATTCTTCTTTTTAAATGTTGTTGTTAGGGTAAGGG
>ML789509.1:88146-106916 GCA_009831015.1 Picea engelmannii | reverse complement strand
CTTAGAACATCAATTATTAGTTGTGGATTGAAAATGTACAAACTAAATAATTGACACAAGGTAGGATCATAGGGCATCCATTTCAAAACCCAAAACTTTTATGACTTGTTGTACAATTATATATAGAGTATATATTATCTAGACAATACTAATCTCTTTATAGAGTTACAACTGAATGACATCTATAGAAATTTAACCATCCTCAACAATGGTGAAGTTGAGAGCATGCTTAATCGATGAATCTCCTGAAGGTTCCTACTTTTGGAAAAACTAGCTCCATCGAGAAATGCATTAAGTTCCTCATTATTCGAGTACAATAGGGACATGTGTGGATGGAGAAATCTTATCCATTAACCAAAGTATTCTCAAGGTCATCACAGGCCTATTAAACAATGTGACGATCCCTCAACAATCTTATGCCGAAAAAGCATGGGGCCCCCTTTTCTTTTTAGTTTGTCTCTTCTATACTCAATATATAATTGTAGTAAGTCACAAATTTGTGTTGATTATTTAGTTTGTACATTTTCAATCACAACTAACAATTGATGTAGCTAAGATATATACCCAATATCTATGATAAAGTTTAAATAAATGTAGGTTGAATTTCTATTAACAAAGAACTTAACCATTTTTTTACCATGGGTATATTTTTCTTTCAAGACTTTTGTTTTCGGAATCCAAATAAAGGAACATAATTTTATTATTGTCCATGAATCACCAAAACAATGATTCAATGGAAATCAAAACTTTGACCCACAAAGCCATACATAAAACCCTCAATATGGCTATACTTGACACACACTTGAGTTTGGTTGGATAGTATATCTAGTCCTTTATTATTGAAAATAGTGTTAAAAGCTTAGATCATGGTAAGTATATTATGCACTCCTACAATCCCTAAGTAACTTAAAATCGTTTAAGCTATCAAAACTGCAAGTAAGAGTGCTAGATCTACAAACACACAGATAAATGAAAACATTGAACAACAAGCTAAGAATTTGCAACACTCAATCACAATATGTTTATTAACTCTAAAACAAAAAATTGCATACCACACTTAAATCACTAGCAAACTAAAAAATTGAATGTCTCACACACTCATCCTAACATTATTTTATAGACTAAGAATGACTAGGATATACAAAAATAGAATGAGTACCACCCATATGGTGCACCTAGGATTTTAAGACAAAGCCTAAACCAAGTCACTCCCTATAATAGTGTGCTCGTGTTTATAATAATCATAATCACAAATAAGGGAGATATCACAAATAATGGAGTCATATCCTCAACTAATCTCAAATATAACCAAGGTATTTTAGCCTCTCAAAGCTTATAAATGGAGGCATTCTCATGATGAACAAGGAGGAGAAATAATCAAAAAAGCATTGTTATTCTCATCATGGATCTTTCGAGCAAGTGGTTGGATGAGGAGGACTTGGAGAAGTTGCAACATCATCTGAATATTATAAGTGTCTCTTTAAAGTTCTCATAAATATACTTGGCCTATTTCCTTCTAGTATGTGTTTACTTGTACTTGTCTATGCTTGTTTTAATCCTTCATAGATAGGTCGATTTTGTCTAATTCATTAGAGTAGGAGATAGTTGTTTTTCTCTTGTCATCCACTACAACTATTATTCGGAACTCGTAAATTGGAGCAGCGTGGACAAAATTTGAAACTGAGGTACATCATACTATCCCTCTTACTCTCTTTTTTTATGGGCACTATTAATCTATAGGAATGTTAGTCTGAAAAGGTGTCCAAAGGTATGTTAGTGTCCAAAGGTATTTTTCTGTCTTGGTATAGGGATCTGTACTCCAAGGGAATATTCACCTATCTGCGGGGAAATTATTTTGTAACATTCCCTAGGATATAAAATTCTAACACAGCTACCACGTGGTACTTTGACAGACCGTCCTTACCGGACCTTCGGGATCTACCCAGGAATCAAAATATTCCCTATGATATAAAATCCTAATGAAGCTACTATTGACCACAACTAGCATATACATGCACAGGTATTCTGACAGACCATCCTTACCATACCTTCGGGATCTGTCCAGGGATGATCAATCCCCTAGGATATAAAATCCTAATAGAGCTACTCGTTTTTGGTTAGGATACCATAGTATCATTATCATCACACCCCCTTTTGATGGAGGTCCTTTCGGACTATACCAATCTTGTTTCGAAATTATTCAAACTTTACACAAGACAGAGGCTTGGTCAACACATTTGTAGCCTGTTCATCTGTGCCAACATATTGGAGCTTTACAACTCCCCTCTACACCATATCACAAATGTAGTGATACCGGATTTCTATGTGATTTGATCATGGAACATTGGGTTCTTCGTCATCTTTATGCAAATCTGGTTATCACATAGAATCACGGTGGCTTCCATCTCCAGATCGAATAGACCTATCAACAACTTTCGAAGCCATATGTCTTCACAATTGGCGGACATGAAACAATGTATTATGTTTCTATCGTGCTCAGAGAAACACTTGATTTCTTCTTTCTATGACATGAAGTCATGGCTAACCCAATATTAAAACAACATCATGAAGTTCTCTTTCTATCAGAAACACTTCCAGCCCAATATGAATCATTATAACCATACAGTCTAAATTCATCATATCCAGTATAACAGAGACCATAATCTAACGTACCCTTAAGGTATCTCATCACATGATTTCAAGCTACAAGGTGAAAACGTCTAGGATCTACCAGATATTGACTCAAGGTGTTCAAATAAAAGCATATATCTCACCTGGTATTCATCAGATACATCAACGAACCAATAATCTATTTGTATAGAGTAGCATAAACCAACTCTGACAAAGTATCAACCATGAGCTTCAACTTGGTTACCATGGGTGTGTTCATGGATTTACATTCCAACATGTCAAATCCCTTCAGTATTTCAACAACATACTTCCCTTGGTTAAGGAAGATCTTCTCTAGGCTTTGCAAAACTTCAAGACCTAAGAAATAATTCATCAGGCCTAGGTATTTCATCTCAAAATCTGCAGCGAGCTTCTTCTTACAATCTATGATGAGATTTTTTTCTCTTGTTAAGAATAAGTCATCCACATACAGCAGAAATATAACTAGCTCATCATTCATAACCTTGAAGTAATGGTTAGAATAAACTATACTCTTGGTAAATCCCAAGCTCATCAGGAAACTATCAATTCTATCATACCAAGCTCTAGGAGCTTGCTTCAATCCATACAATGGTTTCTTCAATCTGTAGATATGAGTCTTTCTATCTTCAACTTCAAACCCTTGTGGTTGTTCTATATACACTTCTTATTTAATAACACCATTTAATAAATTTCTTTTCACATCCATCTGGTGTAACTTCCACTTCATATTGGTTGCAAGAGCTATGATAGTTCTGATAGTAGTGTATCTGGCTACATGAGCAAATGTCTCTTCATAATCTATTCCTTCCTTTTCAGAAAATCCACGAGCTACAAATCTTGCTTTATGTTTTTCAATACTTCCGTCCATGGCACATTTTATCTTGTATATCCATTTGGAATATACCACATCTTTGTTCTTTGATCTAGGAACTATTTCCCATACATCATTCTTTATAATGGATTGGTATTCTTTGATCATGGCATCCATCCATTCTTTCTTATGAATGACTTCTTCAAAGCAAGCATGTTATTTTTCTATGAGATCACACATCAAATCCATATAATTGGAGAATGGATTAGGTTTCTTGCTTTGTCTCATTGTAACTTCTGGAGCACCATACTTCTCTCCATCTTGAATAAGTTCCCTTGCCCAAGTTGTCTTTCTCTTTTGATAGATCATCATCTGGGGAGGTTCTTGAGATTCTATCATATCATGATATTCTGGAATCTCATCATCAGGAGTAACTGCAACTTCCTTCATTGGTTCTGCAACTCTAGGAGCTACAGGTTCTTCTTCATATACTTCTTCAAGCTGACATTTCCTTGATATTTTGAGTGTTTCATCTTCATCAAAGGTTTCATCTATCATGATCTCAATATGATGGTAACCTGGTATGTAAATTCTGAAGGCCTTAGAAACCTCACAATATCCAACAAATACTCCCTTCTTTCCTGAAGGATCCATCTTAGTTCTTCTTTCTTTCAGAATGTGTACAAACACTGGACAACCAAATATATTTAGATGGCTTACTTCTGGATTCTTCCCAAAGAACATTTCCTCGGGGGTTTTGAATCCAAGTGAACTATGGGATAATCTATTTTGGACATAAATTGTTGTTCTTGTTGCTTCAGCCCATAAGTGCATTGGAAGATCTTGATCGTGGATCATAGTCTTCACCGCTTCCATTATTGTTCTATTCTTTCTTTCTTCTACAACATTTTGTTGAGGATTATAGGGAGTGGTGAGCTCCCTCTTAATCCTGGCATCTCTGCAAAATATTACAAATTCATTTGAGGTGTATTCTCCTCCATTATCTAACCTGAGTATCTTGATCTTTCTTTCGAAGAGATTTTCTACCAAGGCTTTGAATTCCTTGAACTTTCTAAGTACTTCATCTTTTGATTTCAAGAAATAAACCCAAGTATTGCGACAATAATCATCAATAATTGACACATAGTATACATACCCAGTTAGAGAGGTTGATGGAATTGGACCACATACATCTGAGTGGATGAGCTCCAAGATTCCTTCTGCTTTATTGTCGCTCTTTGGGAAAGGATTATTTATGTTCTTCCCTTGTGCACATCCCTTGCATACACCTTCATGATTGTTGGTCACTATAATTGCTTATTTAATCTAAACAATCAAGTGCTACATAAATTGTCAACCCAGGGAAGTCTGTTTATTTCAAAGGTAACCACACACTATATATGCTCAATCTAAAAAACAACCTAGAGTTGTAGTAAAGAAAACTATATTAATCACACTTGCCTTGAACAAACTGAAGTTCTAACTTGAATTACAGGAAAGCAATCTACCTATTGCAGAGCTCAAAGCTTAAAGAAATGATTAATTGAAGAATCCTGGATTACATTAAAATAACAACAAGATACTGCAACAGGAAAGACCAACTATTTTGTAACCAGAGAACAAGACCCTATTCCCAAAGCAGGAATCTTCAGCACCTGTTTCCGATCATCATACTTCATGAACTCATTGCTTAACTTAAATAATTGACATACACACTGAAGACTATCTATTTCTTAACATAGGACATGACCCTATTTCTTAAGCAGGAAACTTCAGCACCTGTTTCTGATTAACACACTTTCATGAACTCATTAATGCACTGAAGGCGAACTATCTCTAACAGAGAACAAGACCCTATTTCCTAAGCAGGAAACTTCAACACCTGTTTCTTATTAGCACACTTTTATGAACTCATTAATGCACTGAAGGCTAACTATCTCTAACAGAGAATAGGACCCTATTTCCTAAGCAGGAAACTTCAACACCTGTTTCTGATTAACACACTTTCATAAACTCATTAATGCACTGAAGGCTAACTATCTCTAACAGAGAACAGGACCCTATTTCCTAAGCAGGAAACTTCAGCACCTGTTTCTGATTACCAAGCTTTCATAAATTCATCAAACAGGATTACTAACTAAAATGATTAACAGTTACCTGAGCGTGAATCATATGAAAACAATGTAATGTTTAGTAAAGCAAAGTTTTCAGCAAGACAGAGTTCAGTAAAGTAGTGTTTCAGCAGAACATAAATTCAATAAAGTAGTGTTTCAGCAAAATAGAATTTAATCAAGGCATAAACAGAGATCACACTAACACACTACAAAACTAACAGGTGAATCTTGTGAAGAAGGTGGGCCCTCCCTTCTCACAAGATTCTCCTGAAACGAAAAGCCTAGAGATAAATGCTCAGAACAATCTTTTATTCATCTGTCAACGTAACATATTACAATCTGGAATGAAGTACGTCCTTCTCTATAAACCCCTCTTAGTACAAAAACAGAAGATCCTCTCGAATGGTGATTTCCTCTTATTTAAAGAGGAGGATCCCTTCGATACAATTTAATCAACTAATTATAGGTGTACATCTGAGTCCTATTCTTAGTCAGATCAACTTTCTAAACTGGAATATGATATCCTAGGCTCCCGCAACAGAATGCTATTACAAGTGTTGAGTGAGGTGTTGTTGTTGCGGATGGAGTAACAAATTCTTTATCTGTCTCTTGTTACTGTTGCTGTATGTTGTTTCAACATCGCAAATCGTGGGTTGTTTTAGCCATGGGATTTGCGTTCTGACTGTTTCAGCACTTCTCAAGCGGCAGCGATGGTTGATGCTAGCTCAAGGTGTTGCTGTCATATTCAATTTTGTGTGAGTTGTTGTTTCAACATCGTTGACCATAGACTATGTAACGACTTCTGTGTTTCAGCATCGTTGACCACGAACTGTGTAACAACTTCTGTGTTTCAGCATCGTTGACCACGGACTGTGTAACAACTTCTTCTGTATTTCAGCATCATTGACCACGGACTGTGTAACAGATTCTGTGTTTCATCATCGTTGACCACAAACTGTGTAACAGCTTCTTCTGTATGAGTTGTTGTTTCAGCCACAGGGTTTGTGTGCTTTAACTGTTTCAGCAACAGGCCTCAATGCTAATCTGCAGTTCGAACTGTTTCAGCACTTATACATTTCTGATCAATGGTTAAGTACGAGAGTAATGTAAAATTATACGCAAAATAGATTAAACATATAGTAAAGAGAAGAGACGTTGTATATCTTTGGAAAGATAGGGTAAAGTGATAATATGAGTTTAAATGTGAGTGAAACAAGAGTGTAATGGTGGCAAAAAGTGTGGGCAAAAATGTACAGTGTGTGGTCCTAACAATGATCAACCTTGAATTCTAGTAAACCTGTAACTACCTTTATTACATATGGTAAGTCTTTGTAGTTGATGTGAGATAATATTATATGCCAAAGTTCACATGGATTCTCAGTGGAGTGAGTCAAGGTTTCATCTAAGTGACATTTTAATTTGTACAGGACACATTCTTTTGTTCCAATAACAATTGCATCTTCTATGGTTTTTCCTTTAGGCCACATAAGAACTTCACCATCTATGAATGCAACCCTGAAACCTTTATTATCTACATATGGCATAGAAATTAAGTTATTTTTCAAACCTAGTACATAAAGTACATCCTTCATTCTCATTAGAGTCCCTGAATCAAATTTGTAGGTGGATTCTCCCATTCCTTTGATAGGATACTGATAAGCATCTATGAGTGAAAATTTCTGGGAAAAATCCTTTTCTGTAAGGCTAGAGAGAATGTCTCTCTGGCCTGTCATGTTCTTAGAGGCACCACTATCTATGAGCCAAGTATCCTCTCCAGGTGTCACAAATCCTGAGAGGGCGGAAAATAAGACATAATCTACAATCTCTTCTTTAGTCAACTTTGTGGGTGGCTCATCATCTTCAATTGCATGGGCATGATGTATTTTTTTTATTTCTCTTCTTGTATTCTTCCCTTCTTATAGCAGGACAATTCTTAGCAATGTGTCTCATCTTATCATAATGATAGCATTGATAAGAGGAGAAATATTTTTCTTTCTTTGCCCCTTCTGGTATTTCTGGAATCTCCTTGGAGGGTGGGATTCTTCATAGGTGAATCTATTAGGGGAGTGAGATTATTTATGAACATTGGTCTCCTTTTGGAAATGATACTTTTTGTTTCCTCCTTTGGTATGAGCATCTAGGGATTGATCTTCATTCCTTAATAGTACGGCTTCTCGGTTGGCTAGTCTTGCTTCTTCTTGAACACATTCTTCCCATAGACTGTCAAATTGGAGTTTATCTTCTTTTTTTTTGCACAGATAGTTTGGATGAAGGCATCCATGGTCTTGTGATACCATTAAGAGCTGTCATTACGAGTTCATATTCATCTAGGTTGTCTCCAATTTCTTCTAATTGTTTCTTGAATTGAGAAACCCTAGAGAAATAGTCATGAACTGTTTCTCCTTTCTTCATCTTTGTATTCTTGAGTTGGGTTCTCATATTCATCTTCTGGTTGATGTTATTTCCTTCATACATTATGGTTAGGGCATCAAACATCTCTTTTTGAGTATTCTTGGAAGACACTTGAGGGATCAAGTGATCCTTAATAGAGTCTGCAATTATTCTTTTGGACCTAACCATATCCTTCTTGTACTTTACTTTGGTTGCATCTTCTTTGGGTTCTGGTACATTTTATTTTATGAATTTTGCAAGGTCATTCTCTTCGAGAGTGAGTCTAATTCTATATTTCCAGGCAAGAAATTTTTCCACACCTTCTAACGTGTCAACAAGCTTGGTGCTTCCAGACATCTTGACCTGGAGCTGGGAAAATGACCAAAAAATGAAAGTGCTCAGAAAATGAATCTGAACTTACCATGAGATGCGTTGGGATGAGGCGAGTAGGCTAGAGCTATTTGTTTTCAAAAATTTCAAGTTTTACCCCTTGAAACTTGACCTACGCAAATATGGACTGGTACTTTTGGTACTGGTTGTGGTTTCCTGGTTTTTTGGTACCATTCAAAACTAGGGTTTGACTTTCTGGAGGATGTACCACTGAAAAGGTGTGCTCAAGATGCCCAATGATTTGCTAGGGCAGGGCACACTTTTCTAGATGGTTTTTAGTCGAAAATTCCTTTCCAATAAAAAGACCTAATTTTCTTGTATGACAACAGTGACATTTTTGGATACCCAATGAAAGGTGCTCTATTTAGTTCAGCTCTGATACCATGTTAAAGTTAGAGCTTCTATTAAGTTCTTTTCAATTTACTAGAGAATAATATCATAAGTAGGATCACTGAAAGAAACACAATTTCAAGGTACACAACATTTTATCCTAGGAAACCCTCATGGGGGAGAAAACCCAGCAAAAACTTCCTCAATAATATATTTCCAATACATTTCCAAGACTAAAGACAAAACCACCAAGAATAACCTAGTATCGAGCATGCGCCTCTCTTCTCCTTCTTGAAAATTCAGCTTCCTTCAAAACTTGCGTACTAGATGAGTGACTAAGTGAGTGAATGAATGAGGCACCATCCTCACTTATTTATACTAGATAAGGGGGTGCTAGGGTTATGTCTCTTCACCAAGCAGGGATGAATACTTCCAATAGTGGTTAAAACCACTTTAATTAACCCTAGGGGCCGACTTCTCAAATACCACCATATGAATATGGTTTGACCAATCCACACGAGGGGATTTGATCTTATACAACACTTGACATGATCAATCCACAAAAAGGGATTTGATCTATAAGATAATAACTCAATTATAATTAGAATATTCTTCGCAGTTACAATATTTCAATAGAAAGGAAACTCCTCCATCATGTCATCATGCAAAACCTACTCTACTATATCAGTGAGTATCCCATAAAGGCCACCATCATGAACTCCTCTAGGTAAAATGTGACCAAGTTTTGTGTTGTAATTTTTAATGATCACTTGTTGACCATCAAACTCAACCATACATTGTAAATACGTGATGCAAGAAACTAAAAGGAGACTCTTCATTAAACCATATGCATGCAAGATATCATCTAGCTCAAGAACATACCTTATGAACCCCATAATTACCCTTTTTTATCATTCCTTTATCATCCATTTTGCCTTCTATAATTTCCTAAACATTCCCTTTTGAGTAACTAAGACATTCCCAATTTATTGATAAAGCCATTTCAAGGTTATCCAATAGTTGTTTCTTAATTGAAATGTTTTGATATGATTATGGGAAATGCCATAAATGTTTGGGTTGATTAAGTTCCTAGATAAGGATGTGTGATTTGTGGGTTACCATCGGTGTAAGTCATGATCATTATAGGGTTACCCTTGTCACCATAAAAGGGTATTCTATGTTCTAAGAATTCCAAGGCTAGATTGAAGCCTTCCAATAGGTATGATTATTATCACATATTCACTGACCCTTCACTGCAATCCAAAAGATAAATTCATGGGAGAATGTCACCCAATTTCAGATACTCATTTTTGAATCTAGTATGAGGTGGAGAGTCCATTATTTCAAGCCAAATTTAGAACTCCATAAGAAAACCATGAGCTGGGAAGGATCTATCTATATGAGACCATTTTCGAAATTGTAGAAAATTGTTTGAATGAGCATTGGGTTCTCTATAATTCACCCTATGGGGGATCCAAATTTGTTTTGTATTTAATAAAAGTGTGGGAGCTCTAACAGGGTGTGTTAAGTTCTAATGACCTGAATACAAAATACTACAATAGTACCAAATATATCTAAATACAATCACCACACAAGATATATGGAACAATATAGAAAACCACCACTTTATTATATCAAAAACCTTGGGGTAAGGAAACACCAGACAATGGATCCTATTATGGAAGGGATCCTTTCATGTTCACTTACCTCTTTGAGGGGGCTTCCTCCTAATGAGATTCAGCTCCAAATACAATACTTCTCTTCATATTCCATTACATTGCTTTAACCCCTTTATATAGTGATACCATCACCTAAGAACATTCTAGAGGAGGAATATTCTAGAAGCAGAACCTTCTAATAAGTCCTCTTACATTTCTTATATCTAACTACCATAATGGGCCTTATTTAATAATATAGTGGACCTAGTCCACCTTACATTGAATGGCCTCCACTACCTCTCTAGCTACCTAACATTCCATACTCCTTATGAAAGCCTTGTCATCAATGCTTGTTATGAGGGTGTACAACCATATACCAGGGTCTCATGGAAAAGTGTGGACCATAGTGTTGAAGTAGACTAGAGAACCATGGTCCCATGTAGAAAGAAAAACCACCATGTCGAAGTAGTCCAACCGCCATTATAAACCAGGGTCACATGTCCAAGTGCTCATGTGAAGTCCTAATGGAAGATTTTGGAACCCAATAACCAAATGAAAATTATGCTCCAAAGATTGACACCTATCATGTGGATCTAAATAAGAATATCTGTCCACATAGTGGAAAAGGGTCGTAGCAGAAGTTGGAAGGAATAATACCATTGTAGAATATTTCCTCATCACATAAAGAAAAATGAATTGGATATACAATTGCCTTAGTGGATTTCTGCATAATTGAGGCCATTCTAACCAAGGAGCAGAGTTGGGAAGAAATGTATGGAAGAAAATATCTCGAAACAGATCTTGCAAGTTTTGGTCTAGTGTTTTTATGATTGACTCTGGTGAAGATATATTTGTGAATGGAGGTAGCAGCCATTACAGCTATAGAATTTGTAATAGAGGAGGAGGGAGCAAGCGTAGTCTCAAGTGAAGAATATTGTGTAAGGAAGAACCTTGTAGCAAGGGATGTTGTAAACACTTCTAGCTAAGGATTGGAAGTGAGGAGAACAATAGAAATTCTCAGAGGAATGTGAGTAGATGTAGAGCTATAGAAGAGCAGAGGAATCTCAAGAAGGTTCCATAGGAGAGAACCATAAGGATACCAAAAGGTCAAGCCCATGAGTAAATCTCAATGAGGTATTGAGTGGCAAGGTGTAGAGACTTGCTACAGTGGAGGCTTGAGGCAACTCACAATGGGAAAGGAGAAGCTCACAAAGGGAAGAGATGGAGATAACTACTTATGGTCATGATAGAGGTTTATGGGAAATCCACAATAAGAGGAAAGAAGAAATTAGAACATTTGGTAGAAAGAAGATGATTCAAGAGGAATTTGCCACAGAACTTGTTGTGTTATCGGAAAGACTAAGTATAATTAGGGAGTTGCTATAGGAAAATGAGAAAATCTAGAGACGAGGTTGGAATGTGAAGAAGAAGGTCAAATGGCCTATTGTACAGTTATATGTAAGGAAGCTAAGACAAATCCTGAAGAACAGATTGGGTGCTTGGGTCAAAGAGGAAGAACTCAGGGAATCTTAATACAAGAAGTCCCTTGAAGCAGGACCAACAATGCACTTTTGTGAACTAGAGAAGGGAGTGATGCTTGGAAAGGAAGATGAGGTTCATAGTACATACCTCATGGAGAGATTGGAAAGTTCATTCTAGCATGGGGAGAGGATTTTGGAAGCATCTAAAGATACTCAKAAGTCTCATGTTTTTAAAACTAATGAATTGTGTGTGATTGCAGGTTATGAAGATAGGCATCCACCAGAAGTTGTCATAAAATATGAGGAAGATGAAGAATTATCTCATGAAGGCATAGAGGAGAAACAGGTCTAGAAATATGTTGTATCATAAGAAGAGACAACGTTGTCTCATAGAAGTTGTGAAAGGGAAGACCATGCATGTTTGAAGCATGTTGGTATTGAAGAGGATGAAGATGTGAAGAGAACAATGAGTCTGCTTGGAGATATTTTAGCTGATACTAAAGTATATGGAATCTTGGAAAGGGCTATGCAAGACTACAATGATGCAATCATGGAACTTTCCAGAGGAGAAACGCAAATGAAGTATGGTGACAGTGCTAAATATTATTGGTGTGCGATCATGGAGAAATTATTACAAAAAATTATAAAGTGTTTACTGCAAATCTGTCATTTTAATAAAATCCAAGAACAACATTTGTTTGAGAAATCATGTAGACAAAGCATGCAACTTACGGATATGTAGTATTGGGTGCATACATTTTTATTTAATAATAAGTGTTCTCTAGAAGTTGAGGATAGACAGAAGTGTGAAGACAAAGAGATGACAACAACCATACAATGTTTTTGTGGAAATTTGCAACAAATAAATTGTAGCAATGGTGTGTACCAACAGAAGGTAAGACTAGACATTGAATTGGATGAGTTATGGAGATATTTAATGAATATTTCTAGATGGAAATATGAGAGGAAGAAGAAGAAGAGAAGCATTCCAGTAAAGTTTCTTAAAGCAAGAAAGGATTTTTCACAACAACAAAGTAAGGTATGGGATCCTGGAAGGTTGCATGCAGAAATAAATCACGGTTGGATGGCAAGGTGAGTGAGAAGCAACACAAGATTTGGGATCCTAGAATATGGTGTACAACATTCATGCAATAGAGCATATGGACAACATCAATGGTGGGATTAAAGGATACATAAACAAATGAAGACTCATGATCGAGAGATCATGAAATTTTTTAACCTTGAGAGTTTGATGCAATAGCATTTTCACTCGTAAAATCAACCATGTTGATTAGGCCTTAGGGGTATTTGAGTTTACTAAGGGAGTGGGTTTCCTAAATTAAATTGTTGTAGTTTCCTACGTTTTAAATTGGATTCTAGAAGTATTGTATTTGTTGGAGTGATATTTATTTGAATCTAATCGAATCTTTGTTATTAAGAAAATCTCGAGAGTTTGTAGAGATCTAGAAAGATCTTAGGATAAATTAGGATATTGTGGATTTCAGGGATAGGAATTTGTTATGAGAGAGATTTTAGGATCTAAACCAAATTCTGGTATCATAATAGTTTCAATTTAAATGTTGTAATCCTAACAACATTTTCTCAGGAAACTAGACAGGAGGATTTGGACAAGGAGAGAGGAATAAGAGTGTGAGCGAAGAAGGCCAAGTGTTTCCAAAGGCCAAAGCAAAGGTCAAATAATTGTAAATCAATCCAAGAAAGGAGAGAAGGCCTTGTGTAAATTTAGGTACAAAGCTTCATTAATAAAAATCTGTGAGTTTATTGGTTCTATGTGGAAATGTGGAGATTGGATATCCCAGTCATTATTTTGGTATTCCTATGTTGAGTGAATGAAATCCATATTGGACTCTCTTAGAATCGTTTTTGCAAGTTCAGGTTGAATTGTGTGTTTAAAATCTCACATAAAGGAGATAGATCGTGATCTGATCATTGATCATCAAATGAGATCGATGATCCTGAGGAATTGGAATATATTTGGGTCAAATACATGGTTCAAAAACCATTTGAAATTGTGGTGGGACAAGAATCAAACGTTTCTTTTTGCATAGGTTGAATCAAATGGGGGTGGGGGAAATATTAGAGAAATGTATAATGCATTTCTCTAATATTTCCCCCATCCCCACCCTCATATTAGAGAGTCTAAATCCCTTCGTGAATCATTGAGGAACATTGGTCATCTGATCAAGATAAGGAGATGATTGTGGCCATTGATATATCGTCAAGGGTGGGTTTGTTGGATCGAAACTTCAAAGTTCCCTTAGTTCCGATGACGACGAAGTCAAGGAGATCGACAATCGAGATCTACTTTGGGTGATGTGGATCTATGATTCGGATTATTTTCAGAACGAAATGAAAGCAGAGATATTACAATGAAATACACATAAAAATTTCTAGAAATAGAGAAATACAACAATACATGATTTCTATTAATGAAAGAAATGTACAGAAACTGTAAAATACAAAGTGCAAGACTCGCTAGAATGGTGGAAACTTTATCTATGAGAAGAGATGTGACGGCTTTGCTCATTCACAAGAAGATGAGTATAATGAGGCTATGAAGGCCTTTTTATGATAAACATGAATGTCAAAAACCTAGACATCCAAAAACCTAACCCTAGGAGATGAAGCGCCAAAATTCATGTGGGCCTCGTTGGGGTAAGTTAGTACATCAACTTCCCGGGGTCGTAGCTTTTGCATATGATCTATGCTTTAGGCGCATGATAGCTCGTTGGAAAGGTATTTTTGAGAACTACACATTATGCCATCAAACTCAAACTCTATATACAGTTTGACTATGGCAAGACAAGGAAACATTGTTTAGGGCCCCAAAACAACCCTCGAAGTAAAAAAATATGTACTTACATGAAAAATTCCAAAATAATCCTGTTGGAATAGGTGGGTGGCCACCAATATCCACCTGAATGTTATGTAGGGATTTTAGACACCCTCAGAAGTACAGATTCCACAATTGAAAATAAATGTCCCCATTACAGATAAATGTGTTGAACTGAAAACTGTCAAGATGAGCCAGTTGAACTTTGGAACAAGTGGATGGCCACCAATATCCACCTAGATCAATTCTCCCCCCTTAGGAAGCAATGGTCTCCATTGCGTTGAGTGCCTGGGGAAGAGGGGAAAGTGTTTTCTAAATATGAATCTTGGTGAGCTACGTGCCTTGTTGGAGAAGTTGTGTCACGAACCTGTTGCTAGCAGGGTTGAATATGTTCCACCAACCTATTGTCTTTGGGATTGACGGGGCATTGTGTAATCATCGTCGTAGGTGAAGAAACTATATCCTCTTTTTCTTCTGCAATCTTCTTCTGCTGGATAGAAAGAGATGAGGCCACAATGGTTGTAGTGGGCTTCTGTGCATTCTTTGAACAAAGTGTGAAGAGGATGAATTTTCCAGTATGAGAGATTACCTTGAGGCACTGTTTTGGTGGAACGGTAGTCAGAACTACCTCTGGTATCCTGTAGAGATGACCCCCCAAAGTAATAATGACACTATAGGATCGAGACTCATAAACAACATGGCATTTCCACATATATGGTTGACCCAAAACAACATCATAGACATCAAGAGGGGCAACATCACACACTACCTCATAACATCACACACTACCTCATCCTTGAAGGGCTGGATGCCATAGGACAAGCAACACTGTTGGCTGACACAAATATCTCGTCCCTGGTGAAGCCACCCGATGTTGTATGGATGCGGGGGTGGTGTTGTCGACAACCCCAACTGTTTAACGACCTCAGCTGAGATGAGGTTCTTATGGTTTCCACTATCAACAATGAAATGCAACGAGGTCCCCTTCACCCACATATCTGAATGGAATAGGTGTTCCCCCTCTTCAGGATCTATTGGTTCTTCTGGTTGAATTGTTGCAGTCACGACAGTAACAATGGGGTCTGCGTCAATGGTCTATATGTTTTCAATATTTTCTGGATCATATTCTAAATCAAGGTTTGGCTCATTGTCTTTGACCTCGTCCACCAATGACTGTTTTGAGAGACATTCATCGGTGTTGTGCCAGGAAATTTTGTGGAATTCACACCACTTCCCAGTGTCATTCTTTGTCTTTCCTTTACCCTTCTTTTCTTGTGTCTTAGACTGGTTGTCCAGAGGCTGTTGGTTAGAACCGTTTTTACCATGCTTTGGTTGTTGCGGATTTGCAGACCCGAACTCCCATTTGTTCTGGTGCCTAAATTGCTACTCGATTTTGACAGCATATCGATAGGCAACTCCCAATGATGAGATGTTCAGGAAATATATTTCATTTTGGATGTACCTATGCAGAGCCCCGAGGTATTTCAGAACCAGATGTCACTTGAAGTCTTTGATACCCAACTTGGTGTTCAAGGTATGGAAAGTATTTGTGAACTCTGGAACTGTTTGGCTCTTCTCTTTTCGTAGTGTGGTCCATCTCATGTATTGGTATTCATAGTTATCAATAGGGTAGTATTGTTCCTTGACCGCATCCACACAAAAAACCCAAGTGGGCTTGGCCCCATATATTCCAGATTCCTTTGTGGAACTTTTCTCCCAGTAATTTTCCCACCAAGTTTTGACATGGGGGAGAGCCTTGAGGAATGCGAAGGTGATCTTTTCCCTGTGAGAAAAATTGTGAACAGAGAAAAAACCTTCTAGCAGATTTAACCATTTTTCCAAGGCATCCACATCTATATGACCTTCAAATATGGGAATATCAAAATTAACTTGTACCTTTAAGGGAGAGGTTCCTCCAAAGTGGTCGCTTGATGAAGATGTGCCTGTTCTATCGGAAGGCGTTGAAGGACGTGGGATAAATTCTCCATCATTTCATCCCTCTATCGCGCGAGATCTTGCTCAAACAACAAGTTAATATAATCGTCTACTCCATCATTTTTCTTTTTTGTTGCCATAGAGGGTTTCTTGGGAATGCGAGAGTGACATGCATTGAAAAACAATCAAAAGCAGTATGCTCTGATACCACTGATCCGGATTATTTTTGGAACAAAATGAAAACAAATATATTACAATGAAATACACATAAAAAATTCTAGAAACAAAGAAATACAACAATACATGATTTCTATTAATGAAAGAAATGTACAGAAACTGTAAAATACATAGTGCATGACTCACTAGAATGGTTGTAGCTTTATATCTTAGAAGAGATGTGACGGCTATGCTCATTTGCAAGAAGATGAGTACATTGAAGCTCTGAAGGCCTTTTCATGATAAACATGAATGTCAAAACCCTATAAATCCAAAAACCTAACACTAGGAGATGATCAAGCACCAAAAGTCATGTGGGCCCCATTGGGGTAAGTTAGTACATCAACTTCCTAGGGTCGTAACTTTTGCATACGATCTTTTTTTTAAGCATGTGATAGTCCGTTGGAAAGGTCTTTTTGAGAACTATGCATTATGCCATCAAAATTTGACCATGTATATAATTTGACTATGGAAAGCCAAGAAAACACTCTTTAGGCCCCCAAAACGGTTCTCGAAGAGCAGAAAGTTGTACTGACATGAAAACTTCCAAAATAAGCCAATTGGAATAGGTGGGCAGCCACCAATATCCACTTGGATGTTGTGAAGGGCTTCCAGACACTCTCGAAAGTGAAGAACCCACAATTACAAATAAATCTCCCCATTACAGAGAAACGTGTTGAATTGAAAAATGTCAAGATGAGCCTGTTGTACTTTGGAACAGGTGGATGGACACCAATATCCACCTAGATCAATCTATGGCCTTCGAAAGGACGTGTAGCAGCTAGTCTGTCAAGACCAAGAGGTAAATGGAATGAAGGTTGTGAATCGTGATCGTTGATCACGGTAAGATCAACGGTGATCAAGCCCTAAGCGATATCAGAGACAATTAAATCCAGCCAACAATGGAGATTTGAGTTGGTGGACCCTTATCTAGAATCAACGGGAAAGAACCATTAGTGATTTCTTTTGTATCGTCAAGACTCGTCATATAAGGACCCCAAACATCCCTTAAGGCATTGTGTCAACAACGATTCTAGGATCATTGATGACAATATGCTTGGAAGTCATGCTGACGAGAGGTGGCCATTGATGATGATAAATTGGGGCAAGCTAATTTAACCAAAGGTGAAGATTAAGTTGGAGGAGAGATCAACGGTGTCGATTAAATCCAGAATGATAGAAGTGGACCCTGTTTCGTCGGGATTGATGTATTCCCGGGTTAGTTGAGCATGTGTGTTTTTCTCTCTTGTAAAAATGTCGACAACGATATGTACGTCATCAGGTCAGAACAGTTGGGTATTGTTATTTTGTTCGTTGATAAGGGTGTTGACGATGACACCTTTAGCACTTAGATCTAGTGCAAGGTTCCATGGATGAAGGAATAAGCATCGATGAGTGAAGGAGCGGGTGACTAGAGACTTTGGCACATGATTATAACATCGATCGCATGGAGGATTGGGGGCTTAGTGTCCATACGAACAAAGGTTAGTTTTTGTTAAGGGAAGGTTAGCACCGTCTCGAGAGCGTTAAAGTTTAAGTGCCTAGGTATGTACAAAGATGAGATTTGGGACAGACGAGATAGATAGTTAGGGACCCTGTAAAAGGAGGATTTGGGCTTGAGAGAATTTTCAAGAGAGCGCTCAATGTTGGAAGATTGATTGTTGTCATTGATGTCAACCCTAGTCATGGGTTTTGGACCGCAAGATTGATAAAGGTATTTGGACATGAAGGAAAATGCACATGCATATACAACACCCATGAATGGATAGTATACATCATGTATTTTCCGATGGTTTGTGGCACGTCACATGGATCCTCATGGTTGAGGAGAAATGAATTTTTGAAGATGACAAAGTGAATGGAAAAAGGAAGTACATGTAGGCCCTGAAAATAATTAAAGAAAATAATTACAAAATAAGAAAGTGTCAGGTCGGCCCT
>ML789509.1:57956-78833 GCA_009831015.1 Picea engelmannii | reverse complement strand
ATCTTTGTCCCTCCCTCTGACTATTCTAACGCTTACGATTACAAGGCTGCCAGACCTGTGACTTCACGACATTCATCTTGCTAACAGTTAAACCGAAAAGAAGAAAAGAAACTGCAGCTGTACCTTCTCAGTGGTTCCTCAGATTTCCAGATCCAAACACACAGAGACAATAACTTCCAACTGCCGACATATTTCTGGATGCTATTGTGCCTTCAAACACAGAGTAATTTCCAGGAATTCATAACACAAACACAGAACTGAAGATCCATTCTCCCGTTAATGAAAAATCCGTAATCCCACCTCCTCTCCAGTCTCGATTCCCAAATCCCCGTCTCTGACACAGCAGCACCAGACTTTTTCTAAACCCAAGTCACCTTTTGTCTCTTATGCACAGCAAGTGCAAAGGACGTCGTTTTCGTTCGTTCAACAAACAATCACTGGTCACGCCAGGAAAGTAAGCATGCCAAAGGCGGTTTGACAGTCTTTTTATTTATTTTTATCCAGATTTAAATGTAATTATATTATATTAAAAAGAAGTTGTTTTCTGTTGTATGAAATTGTTTTTTTTTATACTAGTTATTATTCTTTGTTGTTCAAAATCTATTTTTGAATGTAGAAATGCATTCAGTATGTTGAAAAATCACTGGGTTTTCGGATTATACAGAAATAATCATTCAAATCTACCAATCTAACAATTTCTTGAAATGTTTCGGGAAAAAAATTTCATTTAGTAGAACTTTTAACCTATTGCTATTAAAAAATAAGGGTTGTTTAACTGTTTTTCTAATTGTTTTTTTTGTTGTTGTTTAAAATAGTTTTCTGAATGTAGAAATGAATTCAACTTACTGAAATGGATCTCACAAATTTTCACCAGATTTAAGACAAATATCTCTGAAAAATATCTTCGAAGAATAAACATTGTATAAAAAGTTGAAAATACAACTTAAAAATATAATTAATTTTAATTTTTTAAATATTTTTTATAATAATTAAATAATTTATTTAAATTTTATTAATACAATTTCAAAATTTTAATATATAAATACATTAAATAATTGTTTTTATACATTAACAAAGTCTCATACATCAATTTAATGTTTGATTTAATTATAACTTTAAAATTAAATTATCATTATTTAATAAATTTTAACAAACTTTTTTTCTTCTTGCTTTAAAATACTCCGCTCATAAAGTAGTTATGATGAATAATTCCCACTTTTACAACATCCTTATAATCCAAACATGATGCATCATTGAACAAGGCTATTTGATAGCATCTATACCTACCGGAAATAGCAAATATTAAAAGAAAAATAGTAACTATTATAACAATGTTATAATATTAATATTATAACATTAATATTAATATTATAATATTTGCTATTTCAAAAAAAAAAAAACGAATAGATAGTTTCAATATGGTATAATTAATATTGGTTTTTATTTTATTTTATGTTATACAATAAAATAACTAACATAACATATATACAACCGTTAGTTAGTATTTATGGTCAATCGATCAAAGTATGGCAAGCTAAAGGCATAGCGGCGGTGAGTGTCTTGTCAACGTCATCCACCGCCCATTCTTGGCGGCATTCCAATTCTCTAACATTTTATTGAACCTACGGATTTTTACATCAGAGTTTTAAAAGCTCTGCATAAAGCATTAATTTATTACAATTGCATTGGAAGGAGTGAAGGCTGTAATAAGACTTTAAAGTCTTTGGCCAATAAGATATGAGATAAATCACATTTAAAATTTAACTGAAAATATTATTTATCAAAATTTTGGTAAAACTTTGGTAAAATGGATACATATTTTATGGTCAACCATTGATTAATAGTTAGTCAACACTAACTCAATGCTATATACCATGCCTATCGATAGGTATAATAATAAGACCCATCTTTCACTTAAAATCCTTATAGTCCAAGTAAGTAACTTTCATTAATATTTAATAATTCCTTGAGAACATGGAACTTGACATTTAATTATTCAATAAAAAGATAAGACTCCAAGAAACGTTTTCCATGTTATTGTGAACCCGATGTTCAAATTAAATATAGATTATGCAACCTTCATCTAGAAAGGTACTAACTACAAGCTTTCCTTTGCAACATTAAATTGCATTATTTTATAGTAAATGTGTATTTATTTTATTTATGTAATAAAAAACCACTTTTACAATGAGTCGTGTTGTGTTTTTTCCTCTTCTTTTATCTCTTTCATAGCTTTGGGTTCAATGATGGTGCTTTTTTTTATTATAATTATTGTCTTTTTTATAAATCAAAGACATAAGTATTGCAATAACTTGAACTTTTTTGTTGCATTTTATATGACAAAACAAATTCATTGAGTAAAATACTTGCCATAATTAAAGGAACTCAGGGAGGCCATAGAGAGATGAGTAGGAGATTTTGAACTTTTTTGTTGCATTTTATATGACAAAACAAATTTATTGAGTAAAATACTTGCCATAATTAAAGGAACTCAGGGAGGCCATAGAGAGATGAGTAGGAGATTGGGCATTGCTCTTAGCGATTAAGGTTTTACCTTAACCATTGCCCTTGATCCTATTTGCAAATTTGATATGCTCGATCATTCGAGGAACGAACCAATAGTCTGTTCACTGGTTGTCGTTGGTTTGCTCACACATTTGTAGGTGTAGGTCGTCGAATGTTGGTGTTGGCTGTCGTTTTGATCTACAATTTTTTCTCTTGTGGGGATCACTCATGGATGATAACAACAAGGAAATCAATGTGTTTAAGGAACTAGTTTGGGCCCTAACCCCAAGTAGTCGTCCTCAGTCGCGACAACTTCGCTTTGTCAAAAAATTGGATGCCATTCTCCATTTGGATCTCTTTTCCTTGGAGGCAAGAAGAAAAGTTATCATCATGTCTAAGACGACTCTAGTTGGAAATTTTATAGGATTGTGGCCCAGTCCAAAAGATTTGGTGATATCAACCTCCCAGCCTAAAAATCACATCTACAGAGTTAGAAAAAACTCTGCTTTCACTTTAGCATTTGATCACTCACTTAAAACTTCTCTCGAGCCCAAATCCTCCTTTAACAAGGTCCCGAACTGTATGTCTCGTCTGTCCCAAATCTCGTCTTTGTACATACCTAGGCACTTAAAGTTTAGTGCTCTCGAGACGGTGCTAACCTTCCCTTCACAAAAACAAATGTTTGTTCATATGGGCACTGAGCCCCCTATCCTCCACGTGACCGATGATATAATCATGCGCCAAAGTCTCCAGCAGAAGAAAAAGAGGATACGGTTTCTTCACCTATCCAGCAGAAGAAGATTGCAGAAGAAAAAGAGGATATGGTTTCTTCACCTACGACGATGCCTACACAATGCCCCGTCAATCCCAAAGACAATAGGTTGGTGGAACATATTCAACCCTGCCAACAACAGGTTCGTGACACAACTTCTCCAACAAGGCACGTAGCTCACCAAGATTCATATTTAGAAAACACGTTCCCCTCTTCCCCAGACACTCAACGCAATGGAGACCATTGATTCCTAAGGGGGGGGGGATTGATCTAGGTGGATATTGGTGGATATTGGTGGCCATCCACCTGTTCCAAATTTCAATTGGCTCATCTTGACAGTTTTCAGTTCAACATGTTTCTTTGTAGTGGGGACATTTATTTGTAATTGTGGGTTCTGTACTTTCGAGGGTGTTTGAAATCCCTACACAACATCCAGGTGGATATTGGTGGCCACCCACCTATTCCAACATGATTATTTTGGAATTTTTCATGTCAGTACATCTTTTTGTACTTCGAGGGACGTTTTGGGTCCCTAAACAATGTTTTCTTATCTTGCCATAGTTAAACTATATATAGAGTCTGAGTTTGATGACATAATGCATAGTTCTCGAAAATACCATTCCAATGAGCTATCATGCGCCTAAAGCATAGATCGTATGCAAAAGCTACGACCCCGAGAAGTTGATGTTCTAACTTACCCCAATGAGGCCCACATGACTTTTGGCGCTTCATCTCCTAGGGTTAGGTTTTTGGATGTCTAGGTTTTTAGCATTCATGTTTATCATTAAAAGGCCTTCAGAGCCTCATTGTACTCATCTTCTTACGAATGAGCGTAGCCGTCACATCTCTTCTCGTAGATAAAGTTGCCACCATTCTAGCGAGTCTTGCACTTTGTATTTTACAGTTTCTGTACTTTTCTTTCATTAATAGAAATCATGTATTGTTGTATTTCTCTATTTTTGGAAATTTTTATGTGTATTTCATTGTAATATCTCTGCTTTCATTTCCTTCCGAAAATAATCCGAATCATAGATCCAAATCACCCAAAGTAGATCTCGATTGCCAATCTCCTTAACTTCGTCATCGTCGGAACTAAGGGAACTTTGAAGTTTCGATCCAACAAACCCACCCCTGACGATATATCAATGGCCACAATCATCTCCTTATCTTGATCAGATGACCAATGTTCCTCAATGATTCACGAAGGGATTCAGACTCTCTAATATGAGGGTGGGGATGGGGGAAATATTAGAGAAATACATTATACATTTCTCAAATATTTCCCCCACCCCCATTTGATTCAATCTATGCACAAAGAAAAGTTTGATTCTTGTCCCACCACAATTTTAAATGGTTTTTGAACCATGCACTTGACCCAAATCTATTCCAATTCCTCAGGATCATCGATCTCATTTGATGATCAATGATCAGATCACGATCTATCTCCTTTACGTGAGATTTTAAACACACAATTCAATCTGAACTTGCAACAACAATTCTAAGAGATTCCAATATGGATTTCATTCACTCAACATAGGAATACCAAAATAATGACTGGGATATCGAATCTCCACAGAGAACCAATAATCTCACAGATTTTTATTAATGAATCTTTGTACCTAAATTTACACAAGGCCTTCTCTCCTTTCTTGGATTGATTTACAATTAGTTGACCTTTGCTTTGGCCTTTGGAAATACTTGGCCTTCTTCACTCACACTCTTATTCCTCTCTCCTTGTCCAAATCCTCTTGTCTAGTTTCCCGAGAAAATGTTGTTAGGATTACAACATTTAAATTGAAACTATTATGATACCAGAATTTGGTTTAGATCCTAAAATCTCTCATAACAAATTCCTATCCCTGAAATCCACAATATCCTAATCTATCCTAAGATCTTTCTAGATCTCTACAAATTCTCAAGATTTGCTTAATAACACATATTCGATTAGATTCAAATAAATCTCACTCCAACAAATACAATCCTTCTAGAATCCAATTTAAAATGTAGGAAACTACAACAATTTAATTTAGGAAACCCACTCCCTTGGGAAACTCAAATACCCCTAAGGCCTAATCAACATGGTTGATTTTACAAGCGAAAATGCTCTTGCATCAAACTCTCAGGGTTAAAAAATTTCATGATCTCTCAATCACGAGTCTTCATTTGTTTATGTCTCCTTTAATCCCACCGTTGATGTTGTCCATATGCTCTATTGCATGACTGTTGTCTACCATATTCTAGGATCCCAAATCTTGTGTTGCTTCTCACTCACCTTGCCGTCCAATTGTTGACTTATTTCTGCATGCAACCTTCCAGGATCCCATACCTTACTTTGTTGTTGTGAAAACTCCTTTCTTGCTTTAAGAAACTTTACTGGAATGCTTCTCTTATTCTTCTTCCTCTCATATTTCCATCTAGAAATATTCATTAAATATCTCCATAACTCATCCAATTCAATGTCTAGTCTTACCTTCTGTTGGTACACACCATTGCTACAATTTATTTGTTGAAAATTTCCACAAAAAAATTGTATGGTTTTTGTCATCTCTTTGTCTTCACACTTTTGTCTGTCCTCAACTTCTAGAGAACACTTCTTATTAAATAAAAAGTTATGCACCCAATACTACATATTCATAAGTCGCATGCTTTGTCAACATGGTTTCTCAAACAAATGTTGTTCTTGGATTTTATTAAAATGTCTGATTTGTAATAAACACTTTATAATTTTTTTTAAGAATTTCTCCATGATCGCACACCAATAATATTTAGCACTGCCACCATCCTTCACTGTCATTTCTCCTCAGGCAAGTTCCATGATTGCATCACTATAGTCTTGCATGACCCTTTCCAAGGTTCCATGTACTTTAGTATCAGCTGAAATATCTCCAAGCCAACTCATTGTTCTCTTCACATCTTCATCCTCTTCAACACCAACATGCTTCAAACATGCATGGTCTTCCCTTTCACAACTTCTATGAGACAACGTTGTCTCTTCTTATGATACAACATATTTCTAGACCTGTTTCTCCTCTATGCCTTCATGAGATAATTCTTCATCTTCCTCATATTTTATGACAACTTCTGGTGGATGCCTATCTTCATAACCTGCAATCACACACAATTCATTAGTTTTAAAAACATGAGACTTCTGAGTATCTTTAGATGCTTCCAAAATCCTCTCCCTATTCTAGAATGAACTTTCCAATCTCTCCATGAGGTATGTACTATGAACTCCATCTTCCTCTCCAAGCATCACTCCCTTCTCTAGTTCACAAAAGTGCATTGTTGGTCCTGCTTCAAGGGGCTTCTTGTATTAAGATTCTTTGAGTTCTTCCTCTTTGACCCAAGCAGCCAATCTGTTCTTCAGGATATGTCTCATCTTCCTTACATATAACTGTACAATAGGCCATTTGACCTTCTTCTTCACATTCCAACCTTGTCTCTAGATTTCCTCATTTTTCTGTAGCAACTCCCTAATCATACTTAGTATTTCCGATAACACAACAAGTTCTCTGTCAAATTCCTCTTGAATCATCTTCTTTCTGCCAAATGTTCTGACATCTTCTTTCCTCTTGTTGTGGCTTTCCCATAAACCTCTGTCATGACCATAAGTATTTATCTCCATCTCTTCCCTTTGTTAGCTTCTCCTTTCCCATTGTGAGTTGTCTCAAGCCTCCACTGTAGCAAGTCTCTACACCTTGCCACTCAATACCTAATTGAGCTTTCCTCATGGGCTTGACCTTTTGGTATCCTTGTGGTTCTCTCCTATGGAACCTTCTTGAGATTCCTCTGCTCTTCTCTAGCTCTGCATCTACTCACATTCCTTTGAGAATTTCTATTGTTCTCCTCACTTCGAATCCTCAGTTAGAAGTGTTTACAACATCCCTTGCTGCAAGGTTATTCCTGCCACAATATTCTTCACTTGAGACTATGCTTGCTCCCTCCTCCTCTATTACAACTTCTCTAGTTGTAATGGTTGCTATGTCCATTCACAAATATATCTTCACCAGAGTCAATCATAAAAACACCGGACCAATACCTGCAAGATCTGTTTCGAGATATTTTATTCTAGACATTTCTTCCCAACTCTGTTCCTTGGTTAGAATGACCTCAATCATGGAGAAATCCACTAAGGTAATTGTATATCCAATTCATTTTTCTTTCTGTGATGAGGAAATATTCTACAGTGGTATTATTCCTTCCAGTTTCTGCTACGACTCTTTTCCACTATGTGGACGGATCTTCTTATTTGGATCCACATGATAGGTGTCAGTCTTTGGAGCATAATTTCCAGTTGGCTATTGGGTTTCAAAATCTTCCATTAGGAGTTCACATGAGCACTTGGACATGTGACCCTGGTTTATAATGGCGGTTGGACTGCTTCGACGTGGTGGATTTCCTTTCTACATGGGACCATGGTTCTCTAGTCTACTTCAACACTATGGTCCACACTTTTCCATGAGACCTTGGTATATGGTTGTACACCCTCATAACAAGCATTGAGGACAACGCTTTCATAAGGAGGATGGAATGTTAGGTAGCTAGAGAGGTAGTGGAGGCCATTCAATGTAAGGTGGACTAGGTCCACTATATTATTGAATAAGTCCCATTATGGTAGTTAGATATAATAAATGTAAGAGGACTTCTTAGAAGGTTCTTCTTCTAGAAGATTCCTCCTCTAGAATGTTCTTAGGTGATGGTATCACTATATAAAGGGGTTAAAGCAATGTAATGGAATATGAAGAGAAGTATTGTATTTGGAGCTGAAGCTCATTAGGAAGAAGCTCCCTCGAAGAGGTAAGTTAACATGAGAGGATCCCTTCCATAATAGGATCCATTGTATGGTGTTTCCCTACCCCAAGGGTTTTGATATAATAAAGTGGTGGTTTTCTATATTGTTCCATATATCTTGTGTGGTGATTGTATTCAAATATATTTGGTACTATTGTAGTATTTTGTATTCAGGTCATTGGAAATTAACACAACCTGTTAGAGCTCCCACACTTTTATTAAATACAAACCAAATTTGGATCCCCCCTAGGGTGAATTATATAGAACCCAATGATCATTCAAACAATTTTCTACAATTTAGGAAATGGTCTCATATAGCTAGAGCCTTCCCAGCTCATGGTTTTCTTATGGAGTTCTAAATTTGGCTTGAAATAATGGCCTCTCCACCTCATACTAGATTCAAATATGAGTATCTCAAATTGGGTGACATTCTCCCATGAATTTATCTTTTGGATTGCAGTGAAGGGTTAGTGAATATGTGATAATAATCATACCTATTGGAAGGCTTCAATCTAGCCTTGGAATTCTTAGAACATAGAATACCCTTTTATGGTGACAAGGGTAACCCTATAATGATCATGACTTACACCGATGGTAACCCACAAATGACACATCCATATCTAGGAACTTAATCAACCCAAACATTTAAGTCATTTCCCATAATCATATCAAAACATTTCAATTAAGAAACAACTATTCGATAACCTTGAAATGGCTTTATCAATAAATTGGGAATGTCTTAGTTACTCAAAAGGGAATGTTTAGGAAATTATAGAAGGCAAAATGGATGATAAAGGAATGATAAAAAAGGGTAATTATGGGGTTCATAAGGGATGTTCTTGAGCTAGATGATATCTTGCATGCATATGGTTTAATGAAGAGTCTCCTTTTAGTTTCTTGCATCACGTATTTACAATGTATGGTTGAGTTTGATGGTCAACAAGTGATCATTAAAAATTGTAACACAAAACTTGGTCACATTTTACCTAGAGGATTTCATGATGGTGGCCTTTATGGGATACTCACTCATATAGTAGAGTAGGTTTGGCATGATGACACGATGGAGGAGTTTACTTTATGTTGAAATATTTTAACTACGAAGAATATTCTAATTATAATTGAGTTATTATCTTATAGATCAAATCCCTTTTTGTGGATTGATCATGTCAGGTGTTGTATAAGACCAAATCCCCTCGTGTGGATTGGTTAAACCATATTCATATGGTGGTATTTGAGAAGTCGGCCCCTAGGGTTTATTAAAGTGGTTTTAACCACTATTGGAAGAATCTGGCCCTGCTTGGTGAAGAGACATAACCCTAGCGCGCCCTTAGCTAGTATAAATAAGTGAGGATGGCGCCTAATTCATTCACTCACTCAGTCACTCATCTAGTGCACAAGTTTTGAAGGAAGCTGAAGTTTCAAGAAGGAGAAGAGAGGCGCATGCTCAATACTAGGCTATTCTTGGTGTTTTTTTCTTTAGTCTTGGGAATGTATTGGAAATATATTATTGAGGAAGTTTTTGCTGGGTTTTCTCCCCCATGAGGGTTTCTCAGGATAAAATGTTGTGTAACTTGCGATTGTGTTTCTTTCAGTGATCCTACTTATGATATTATTCTCTAGTAAATTGAAAATAACTTAATAGAAGCTCTAAATTTAACATGGTATCAGAGATGAACTAAATAGAGCACCTTTCATTGGGTATCCAAAAATGTCACTGTTGTCGTACAAGAAAATTAGGGCTTTTTATTGGAAAGGAATTTCTGACTAAACACCATCTAGAAAAGTGTGTCCTTCCCTAGAAAATCATTGGGCAACTTGAGTGCACCTTTTCAATGGCCAGATCCTCCAGAAAGTCAAACCCTAGTTTTGAATGGTACCAAAAAACCAGGAAACCACAACCAATACCAAAAGTACCAGTCCAGATTTGCGTAGGTCAAGTTTCAAGGGGTAAAACTTGAAATTTTTTAAAATAAACAACTCCAGCCTACTCACCTCATCCCAACGCATCTCGTGGTAAGTTCAAATTCATTTTCTGAGCACTTTCATTTTTTGGTCATTTTCCCAGCTCCAGGTCAAGATGTCTTCAAGCACCAAGATTGTTGACACGTTAGAAGGTGTGGAAAACTTTCATGCCTAGAAATAAAGAATTGGACTCACTCTCGAAGAGAATGAACTTGCAAAATTCATAAAATAAAATGTACCAAAACCCGAAGAAGATGCAACCAAAGCAAAGTACAAGAAGGATATGGTTCGGTCCAAAAGGATAATTGCAGACTCTATTAAGGATCACTTGATCCCTCAAGTGTCTTCCAAGAATACTCAAAAATAGATGTTTGATGCCCTAACCATAATGTATGAAGGAAAGAACATCAACCATAAGATGAATATGAGAACCCAACTAAAGAATACAAAGATGCAGAAAGGAGAAACAATTCATGACTATTTCTCTAGGGTTTCTCAATTCAAGGAACAATTAGAAGAAATTGGAGACAACCTAGATGAATATGAACTCGTAATGACAACTCTTAATGGTCTCACAAGACCTTGGGATTCCTTCATCCAAACTATCTGTGCAAAAAAGAAGAAGATAAACTCGAATTTGACAGTCTATGGGAAGAATGTGTTCAAGAAGAAGCAAGACTAGCCAATCGAGAAGTCGTACTATTAAGGAATGAAGATAAATCCCTAGATTCTCATACCAAAGGAGGAAACAAAAAATATCATTTCCAAAAGGAGACCAATCTTCATAAAAAATCTCACTCCCCTAATAGATTCACCTATGAAGAATCCCACTCTCCAAGGAGATTCCAGAAATACCAGAAGGGGCAAAGAAAAGAAAAATATTTCTCCTCTTATCAATGTTATCATTTTGATAATATGGGACACATTGATAAGAATTGTCCTGCCAGAAGGGAATAATACAAGAAGAGAAATAAAAAAATACATCATGCACATGCAATTGAAGATGATGAGCCACCCACAAAGTTGACTAAAGAAGAGATTGCAGATTATGTCTTATTTTCCGCCCTCTCAGGATCTGTGACACCTGGAGAGGCTACTTGGCTCATAGATAGTGGTGCCTCTAAGCACATGACAGGTCAAAGAGACATTCTCTCTAGCCTTACAGAAAAGGAATTTCTCCAGAAATTTTCACTCGGAGATGATTATCAATATCCTATCAAAGGAATGGGAGAATCCACCTACAAATTTGATTCAGGGACTCTGATGAGAATGAAGGATGTACTTTATGTACCAGGTTTGAAAAATAACTTAATTTCTATGCCATATGTAGATAATAAAGGTTTCAGGGTTGCATTCATAGATGGTGAAGTTCTTATGTGGCCTAAAGGAAAAACCATAGAAGATGCAATTGTTATTGGAACAGAAGAATGTGTCCTGTACAAATTAAAAGGTCACTTAGATGAAACCTTGACTCACTCCACTGAGAATCCATGTGAAATTTGGCATAGAATATTATCTCACATCAACTACAAAGACTTACCATATGTAATAAAGGTAGTTACAGGTTTACTAGAATTCAAGGTTGATCATGAAGGTGTATGCAAGGGATGTGCACAAGGAAAGAACATAAAGAATCCTTTCCCAAAGAGCGATAATAAAGCAGAAGGAATCTTGGATCTCATCCACTTAGATGTATGTGGTCCAATTCCATAAACCTCTCTAAGTGGGTATGTATACTATGTGTCATTTATTGATGATTATTCTCACAATACTTGTGTTTATTTCTTGAAATCAAAAGATGAAGTACTTAGAAAGTTCAAGGAATTCAAAGCCTTGGTAGAAAATCTCTTCGAAAGAAAGATCAAGATACTCAGGTTAAATAATGGAGGAGAATACACCTCAAATGAATTTGTAAGATTTTGTAGAGATGCTGGGATTAAGAGGGAGCTCACCACTCCCTATAATCCTCAACAAAATGGTGTAGAATAAAGAAAGAATAGAACAATATTGGAAGCGGTGAAGACTATGATCCACGATCAAGATATTCCAATGCACTTATGGGCTGAAGCAACAAGAACAACAATTTATGTCCAAAATATATTATCCCATAGTTCACTTGGATTCAAAACCCCCGAGGAAATGTTCTCCAGGAAGAATCCAGAAGTAAGCCATCTAAAAATATTTGGTTGTCCAGTGTTTGTACACATTCCGAAAGAAGAAGAACTAAGCTGGATCCTTCAGGAAAGAAAGGATTATTTTTTGGATACTGCGGGGTCTCTAAGGCCTTCAGAATTTACATACCAGGTTACCATCATATTGATATCAATATGGATGTAACCTTTGATGAAGATGAAAAACTCAAAAGATCAAGGAAATGTCAGGTTGAAGAAGTATATGAAGAAGAACCTGTAGCTCCCAGAGTTGCAGAACCAATGAAGGAAGTTACAGTTACCCCTGATGATGAGATTCTAGAATATCATGATATGATAGAATCTCAAGAACCTCCCCAGATGACGATCTATCAAAAATAGAAAGCCAACTTGGGCAAGGGAACTTATTCAAGATGCAAAGAAGTATGGTGCCCTAGAAGGAACAATGAGACAAAGCAAGAAACCTAATCCATTCTCCAATTATATGGCTTTGATGTGTGATCTCATAGAAAAATAACGTACTTGCTTTGAAGAAGCCATTCATAAGAAAGAATGGGTGGATGCCATGATGAAAGAATACCAATCCATTATAAAGAATGATGTATGGGAAATAGTTCCCAGACCAAAGAACAAAGATGTGGTATCTTCCAAATGGATATACAAGATAAAACATGCCACAGATGGAAGTATTGAAAAACATAAAGCAATATTTGTAGCTCGTGGATTTTCTCAAAAGGAAGGAATAGATTATGAAGAGATGTTTTCTCCTATAGCCAGATACACTACTATCAGAACTATCATATCTCTTGCAACCAATATGAAGTGGAAGTTACACCAGATGGATGTGAAAACAAATTTATTAAATGGTGTTATTGAATAAGAAGGGTATATAGAACAACCACAAGGGTTTGAAGTTGAAGATAGAAAGACTCATATCTGTAGATTGAAGAAAGCATTGTATGGATTGAAGCAAGCTCCCAGAGCTTGGTATGATAGAATTGATAGTTTCCTGACGAGCTTGGGATTTACCAAGAGTATAGTGGATTCTAACCATTACTTCAAGGTTATGAATGATGAGCTAGTTATATTTCTATTGTATGTGGATGACTTATTCTTAACAAGAGAATAAAATCTCATCATAGATTGTAAGAAGAAGCTTGTTGCAGATTTTGAGATGAAATACCTAGGCTTGATGCATTATTTCTTAGGTCTTGAAGTTTTGCAGAGCCTAGAGAAGATAGTCCTTAACCAAGGGAAGTATGCCATTGAAATACTGAAGAGATTTGACATGTTGGAATGTAAATCCATGAACACACCCATGGTAACCAAGTATAAGATCCTAGTTGATACTTTGTCAGAGTTGGTTTATTCTACTCTGTGCAAATAGATTATTGGTTCATTGATGTATCTGATGAATACCAGGTGAGATATATGCTTTTATTTGAACACCTTGAGTCAATATCTGGTAGATCCTAGACGTGTTCACCTTGTGACGCAGTAGAAAACACGCGACCACACCACCTCGTCGCGCTCCTGCTCACAGGATCATTCTCATTCATTCATGAGCCGAAGCGGCTCTTTCGATTCCTCTGTGGAATCTCTGCTAAAAAAACCCGATACACGGGTCCTTTCTTCACCCGCACGACCTTCTTCACATGACCGTGATTTTTCCCTGACTAAGTTTCAGGTTTTTGGGGTTTCGTACTTTCTGATGTCGAGAGTTCCTTTACTCTCGAATCCCCGATCTCCAATGAGCTCTCTTCCGGCCTTAGCCCCTCCTGGCTATGCCCTGGTCCATGTGACCACTTCCCATAAGACCACAGCCTTATGTCTTTCTGTCGGGGTTTTGGGGCTTCAAAATCCCGATGTGCTCCAACTCCTGTTAGCCCCCCAGGCTAAGCTCTTGGTCCACATGACCTCCCCTTATATGACCGCAGTCATACTCCTCCCATCAGGGTTTCAGACTTTCCAATGCCAAAATGCATATGTCCTTAGGATTCACGATTCCTCAAATCCCGACGCGCTCTTTACGCACTAGCTCTCCTGGCTAGGCTCCTGGCCCACATGACCATTATCCCCGTGACCACAGTCTTGTCTCCTCATCGGGGTTTCGAGATTTTCAATGCCACAATGCATTGGCCAACGGGATTCCCGATTCCTCGAATCCCGACTCTCCGCTATGCTGACAGCTGGCCCCTCAATGGCGCTTTTCTCCTTATCAGGGTTTCGGACTTCGTGATTCTGAAATGCCCAAACCTCTTGTCACCAGGATTCCCGATATCCCGATGACCCAAATTCCATTAAACGACTTCCTGTCGGGACTTTTCCCGATGGCTCCGATTGCTTCCATGCGTCCATTCTAGATGGATGGTCCTGATTAACTCTTGGGATTTCACGACTTCTGATGTCCTGGACGCCTCGTCGCTAGGACTCGCGAAATGCCGAACTCCGATGCGCCAAAGTACCGACGAGCGCTCGATCCCCACCACGCGTCTCCACAAGCGGACAACTCAGATTCAATCTCGGGATTCTGAGACCTGAAGTGTCCCGACTTTCTCGACCTCGAGAACTCCGATATCCCGAGTGCCGATTTCCCGATATCTAGTGTCCGGATCTCCGAAATGGAAGATCACGTGACACGTGTCCTCCCTCCGACGGACGACCCAGATTTGTGTCGGGGTTTTCAAGATGGACTTACCCGATCTCCTGTCCACGAGATTTCCGATATCCCGACTCCCGACGCCTCGATCTTTGCCACGTATATCCACAAAAGGACGGTCCAGATCTTCCCGGGACTTTTCCTATAGAAATTCTCGATGGTAAACCTCGTGCAGCTCCTGTCCGATCCGACGGCTGATGGGTATTTTGCTCAAGATCTGACGGTTCAAATCCGTTCTCTTGCGCGCTTACTCCAGAGGCTAGACTCTGCGTGCCTTCACCTGATCCAACGACTGACGGGTATCTGAGTGAGATCCGATGACTGACGATCTCCTCTTTTGTGCACTCCTCTTGACGCCTTCCTGGACGTGAAATCTTCAATGGTCCAGATCTCTTTCTCCAGCCAATCTGACGGATGTCGTTGCTCCTCCTGAGCTTCTACGCACTTTCTTCCTACACTTGGAAGAATTTCAAGCGGCCCAAAGGCCTCGACCCTTGTCTGTCTCCTCCTCTTGCGAACCTCTGGACTCTGAGCTTCGCTACGTGCGTGGAAACGTTGTTCCTCCTGAGCTTTCACTTCTTTCGAATCCTCGAAGGATTCTTCAACTCCTACGCCTCTGCAGGGTCTTCACGCACCCACAGTGCTGTCTCTCCTGAGCTTCCTAACACTCAGACCCCTAAGGGATTTTTGTCTTTCTTTCCCTTCTCCCTCAGATGGAGAAATATGGATGCCCTCCTGACTATCCTTCTGCTCAAGCAACCTCTTGCTGAGCCTTTCAGGGTGTTCAACAACCCTATGAAGATCCTTCAGTGGATTCTTCCTCTAACTTCCAGAACTCAAAGAGTTCTCTTCTCCTGTGCCTGTCTGCACAGTATCTCAATGCCCTCCTGGCAGAGTATCCTCTCAGAACTTCCAACGGTTCTGTACTTCTTCTGTGCACCTATGCACTCACTCAATGCCCTCCTGGCAGAGCTCTCAGAATCCTTAGTGATTCTTATTCTTCTTCCTGAACTCATAGTAGAGTTCTATCTTTGTTCACTCCTTGCACTGGCTCAATTCCCACCTGGAAGAGCTTCACAAAATCCTCATTGATTCTGGCTTCTGTCTTAACTCACAATAGAGTTCCTCCAACTACACCTTGTGCCTGTGCTCAATGCCCACTTGGCAGAGCTTTACAGAACTCCTCAGAGCTTCTGTCTGCAACTGTGTCTCTCATACACAGCCTTGCCTCCAAGGTATTCAGTAACCTTGAGGTCTTCTCCTGAGTTGTTGAATTCAGTTCTTGTGCCGCAACACGTCTTTGTCTGAACCCGCAGAATTCAGAAATGCATCCTCTGTGCACGACTATCAGAACCCGCAGTGTTTTGTCACACCCTCCTGGTATGAAGCCTCAAATACCTTCACCTGAAATCAAACACACTCCTGCAAATGCATGATAACAACATACATCTACAACATACAATGGAACACACACAGACATCCACATAACACAGAATAATGCAGGAAAAACTGCTCTTTGTATTAAAATGGAAAATGCCTGTTTTTACAAGGGTGTTCTCGAGCTCTCTCTGGCTCTTCTCAGACTTCTACTCATCTAACCTCACTAAGAGATACAATCGGTCTTTTTACATGAGGGGGATCTTCGAGCGCTTCCCTCCAACCTACCTACCCTATTCAATTACATTGAATGGGTTGTCTAGTCCGCTATCGGATCTAGATCTCAGCCTTACAAAACATTTAAGGCTGATCTACTCTACGCCTGCACAAAGGCATGGCTTCATGGCTCAACAGCCTAAGCAATTCAATTACATTCAATTCAGATTTTAATGAGGACTGCGCCTCTCTTCAGATTTGAATGCACGCGCTCGACGTGGCTGGCTGACGTGGAGAGATGCTCCTGCATCACCTTGTAGCTTGAAAGCATGTGATGAGATACCTTAAGGGTACGCTGGATTATGGTCTCTTTTATACTAGTTCTCTTGCGCGCTTACTCCAGAGGCTAAACTCTACGTGCCTTCACCCGATCCAATGGCTGACGGGTATCTGAGTGAGATCCGACGACTGATGATCTCCTCTTTTGTTCGCTCCTCCTGACGCCTTCCTGGACGTGAAATCTTCAACGTTCCAGATCTCTTTCTCCAGCCGATCTGACGGCTGTCGTTGCTCCTCCTGAGCTTCTGCGCACTTTCTTCCTACACTTGGAAGAATTTCAAGCGGCCCAAAGGCCTCGACCTTTGTCTGTCTCTTCCTCTTGTGAACCTTCGGACTCTGAGCTTCATTGCGCGCGTGGAAACGATGTTCCTCCTGAGCTTTCACTTCTTTCGAATCCTCAAAGGATTCTTCAACTCCTGTGCCTCTGCAGGGTCTTCACGCACCCACAGTGCTGTCTCTCCTAAGCTTCCTAACACTCAGACCCCTAAGGGGTTTTTGTCTTTCTTTCCCTTCTCCCTCAGATGGAGAAATATGGATGCCCTCCTGACTATCCTTCTGCTCAAGCAACCTCTTATTGAGCCTTTCAGGGTGTTCAACAACCCTGTGAAGATCCATGATCAGAATAACAATGCTTTGCTGATCCATGATCAGAATAACAATGCTTTGCTGATTATTTCTCCTCCTTGTTCATCATGAGAATGCCTCCATTTATAGGATTTGAGAGGCTAAAATACCTTGGTTATATTTGAGATTATTTGAGGATATGACTCCATTATTTGTGATATCTCCCTTAGATGCATCCCGAAGGTTATATTCGAGCCAAACCAACTCGATCCATCCATAGCTATCCTTAGAGAAAAAGGGAATTTGTCCCAAGATTTTCTCAACAAATTCGACGCTCCCTTACTATGGGCAACAGAGCGCTTCAATGCTTCATGATATATAAACAAAGTGCGTTAGTGCTCCCTGATCTTCCAAAAGTTGCAAAGATGATCATTTCTCATACAAAAACACTTTGTTCTGACTGTCAAATGATGGGGCTTCTTCTTCTAACATGATTTAGGGGTTGTATCAAGTGTTTCCAAGGTGTCGTTCACGATGCAACACTTACATGACGAGAATGAGACACTTATGACACTTGCGAAAAAAGTGAGACACTTACGACACTTAGGAAAATGAGAATGTGGCATTATCAAAGTGAGGACATTTGATGTGTAACAGATTCCCCCCCAAAGTGTGAAGTTAGAAAATGAAAGTTGATGGCCGAAACACTTTGTAGATTCTTCGAAGGAAGGGTATGGAGTCAGGCAACCTAGTAGAAGCTGTAGACAACCATCAAACAATGTTAATATGTATTCCATTCCCGAGGTAGGCATACCTATGCTCGAACTATAAATGACTCAAAGTATGGCTGCGAATAAATACATTGCAGATCCATGAATATATTGACTAAGGGTATGGCCACGAGAGATACAATGTGGATCCATACTTCTATGACATGAACTGATTGTAGCCACGCAAAATACACATTGGAGCTATTAGATGATAAAACATAGCCACAGACGAATACAACGTGGATCTATGTGACAACATAAGTATAAACATGCTCAAGTGACTTCCTTCGCACCCTGGGCAAAGCAGATGTGATAGTGAATGCTCAACCGAGGGTCTTCGTCCCAATCCCGATGTGGTATGAATATAGCCATGTGAATAGATTTTTTGATGTTGAACATGGTAGAAACCACTTGATTAATGATCGTTTGAGTTAAACCATTAACAAGTGCGAGGGAAATCACCAGTGATGTCAATGAATCCCAAGGTACCCTAGTACAATCCAACGAATGTTAATAAATGAGCTGAGGTCGAACATTCATGGAATCATTTGATCAGAGGCCAATGATGTAAACCTAATGTTGGAAGTGAGGAGGACTTCCATTTAGGCATGAAGGTACCAAGGTACTAACTGGTTTCTAATTCTAATTCTCGGATGATGTGTTGAAGTTGACAAGAACAGACTTGTCGAAGGAGAGCCTTGATGTATCCCCCATCATCGACATGAAACTGACACAAGAAAGTGATAATATATAGCATATGAACACATAATGACATGGGTATGGAAACTAGTAATTTTTTAGATGGTTGACTCTTGAGGCAGAAAATTCCCTTGAACATTGAGGCACGACATGAGACTGGGCAACATAAACGTAGAGTGGACCAAAACATAATGCAGCGAGTGCTGAGGCATTCTTTGGATGGTTCAAAGGAGTGGAAAGACTCATAGGATTGGTTCAGTACATAGGTTTAATAGATTATCCAAGTGTTCAGCGTGAAGGTTAAAAAAAGTGTCGTGTTCAAGGGCGACTGCAAGAGCTGTTTACAATAGTTTTCAAGAAACTTGACCCATTTCCTTCAATTTTTTTCCCACATCCAGATATATGAGTACCTATTTTTAATTTAATGAGATCGAGGAGGATAACACATTCTCTACATAACTCACCTTTGGTAAGTTCCTCTTCCTTTGTTTAACAAACTAGAAGAAGTAGGGGTTCGTTCCCATATGGGCCCTTCAATGTGTAGTTTAGCGAGTCCAAAGAAGGAAAAATTGGTGGTTTTTGATATTTAGGGAGAATGAAAAGAACTTAAAGGTGACTCCAAGGTTGTATTTTTTTGAAATTTTAGTCTCCTTGGTCCGAAAAAGAGATAAACTATTACTCGGAAGATTCCCTTTCGAACCTTTTAACGAGTGTGAAAGGAAGCAAGATCACTCAAAAATATTTTCATGTTTAGAGAGTCTGAAAAGAGATTAAAGAAAAATACAGGGGGTTCCTTTTTCGTATAGCCTTTACGAGTCCGAAAAAGTGATAAAAGTATACTCAGTCACATTCTCATGTATTTATAAGCACGAGAAAGAACAAAGAATAAGCTCATAATGGGTTTCATTTTTACACAAGCTTGAAACAAAATTAAACTATGCTTGTAATTTCCCAACGTAATTTCCAAAGGTTTTGAGGGATACCCATGGATGGTTGGTACTCTACCCCCATCTTGAAAATCTAGTGGCTTAACTCTAGAATGATAATCAAAGGCTGGAGACATGCCCCCCCAATCTTCGTTTCATTCGTCGATGCTTATATTGTCGCTGATTTCTATACCAGATGAGGAAAAAGGTCAATTGACAAAGGTGGATGAAAGGAAGGTTCAAATATGAGACCTAATGAAAGACTCGACTCGACATCTACGAGATCTAGCTAAATTCTTGACTCGATATCTAAGAGATCTAGTGAAAAGACTTGACTTGATAGGAGAGGTGACTTTTTAATTCTTTAACAAGCTTGACACATGAAAAGAACTATGCTCAATACCTCTGTTTAATTTTTTAACGAGCATGCCACAGAGAAGAAAAATTGTGCTCATGACCTCTGTTTAATTTTCTAACGAGCTTTCCATAGAGAAGAAAAACTATGCTCAAGACCTATGTTTCATTTTTTAACGAGCTTGCCACAGAGAACCCAAACTATGCTCAAAACCTTTGTTTCATTTTTTAACGAGCTTGCCACAGAGAAGCAAAACTATGCTCAAAAAATCTGTCATTTTTTTACGAGCTTGCCACAGAGAAGCAAAACTTTGCTCAAAACGTCTCCTTGATCATGGCTTCCAAGAGGACAATGTTCTGGAAGGAATACATGTCGACGACCTCGATAAGGGTAGGGAGATCTGTCTCTAATAGCCCTATCGAAGAGATGACCATGTCAAATATCAGATCTAAGTCAGGATAAGAGAGAGATTCCCTCTTGTGTGGGGTTGAAAGTATGGGGCATGTCATTACATAATTGACCTACGGCAGGGGGGACATCACTAGCATGTATGGATCGTTCAGGGAAGGCGGATGGTTGACCATCAGACGAGGGTCAATGTGATGCAGGAGCATCACTCACTAAATCAAGCAAGCCAGCGCGTGGGGGAAAAGGAACAGCTGGAGAGCGCCAGCATTCAAATTTTGGGAACATTGAACTTGACTGCACCAAACATTAATATCTGATGTGATGAAGCGCACTTTGTATATGTAACGGACCTTGAGCGGATAAGCTCTCGTCCTTAGGTAGATG
>ML789509.1:33753-47903 GCA_009831015.1 Picea engelmannii | reverse complement strand
GGATGCTATTGTGCCTTCAAACACGGGATACAAAGAGTAATTTCCAGGAATTCATAACACAAACACAGAACTGAAGATCCATTCTCCTGTTAATGAAAAATCCGTAATCCCACCTCCTCTCCAGTCTCGATTCCCAAATCCCCTTCTCTAACACAGCAGCACCAGACTTTTTCTAAACCCAAGTCACCTTTTGTCTCTTATGCACAGCAAGTGCAAAGGACGTCGTTTTCGTTCGTTCAACAAACAATCACTGGTCACGCCAGGAAAGTAAGCATGCCAAAGGCGGTTTGACAGTTTTTTTATTTTTTTTATCCAGATTTAAATGTAATTATATTATATTAAAAAGAAGTTGTTTCCTGTTGTATGAAATTGTTTTTTTTTTATACTAGTTATTATTTTTTTTGTTGTTCAAAATCTATTTTTGAATGTAGAAATGGATTCAGCATGTTGAAAAACCACTGGGTCCTCCAATTATACAGAAATAATCATTCAAATCTACGAATCTAACAATTTCTCGAAATGTCCCGGGAAAAAATCTTCATTTCTTAGAACGTTTAGCCTATTGCTATTAAAAAATAAGGGTTGTTTAACTGTTTTTCTAATTGTTTTTTTTATTGTTGTTTAAAATAGTTTTCTGAATGTAGAAATGGATTCAACTTACTGAAATGGATCTCACAAATTTTCACCGGATTTCAGACAAATATTTCTGAAAAATATCTTCGAAAAATAAACATTTCTTAGAACGTTTAAAATACAACTTAAAAATATAATTAATTTTAATTTTTTAAATATTTTTAATAATAATTAAATAATTTATCTAAATTTTATTAATACAATTTCAAAATTTTAATATATAAATACATTAAATAAATTTTTTTATACATTAACAAAGTCATATACATCAATTTAATGTTTGATTTATTTAATGTTTGATTTGATTGTGACTTTAAAAGTAAATTATTATTATTTAATAAACTTTAACAAACTTTTTTTCTTCTTACTTTGAAATACTCCGCTCATAAAGTAGTTACAATGAATAATTCCCACTTTTACCCAACATCCCAACATCCTTATAATCCAAGCATGATGCATCATTGAATAAGACCCATCTTTCACTTAAAATCCTTATAGTCCAAGCAAGTAACTTTCATTAATATTTAATAATTCCTTGAGAACATGGAACTCTGATATTTAATTATTCAATAAAAAGATTAGCTTCCAAGAAATGTTTTCCATGTTATTGTGAACCTGATGTCCAAATTAAATATAGACTATGCAACGTTCATCTAGAAAGGTTATATGTACAAGCTTTCCTTTGCAACATTAAATTGCATTATTTTATAGTAAGTGTATATGTATTTTATTTATGTGATAAAAGGCCACTTTTACAATGAGTCGTGTTGTGTTTTTTCTTCTTCTTTTATATCTTTTAGATAGCTTTGGGTTTAATGATGGTGGGTTTTTTTATTATTTATAATTATTGTCTTTTTTATAAATTACAAACATAAATAAGTATTGTAATAGCTTCAACTTATATGACAAAACAAACTCATCGAGTAAAATACTTGTCATAATTAAAGGAATCCGGGGAGGCCATAGAGAGATGAGTATTGTTCCATAAATTAAAATAATATCATACTAGACTTATACTTCCATCAAGACTCTCTTAGTAATATTTGACTATCTTATTAAAGGAATCCGGGGAGGCCATAGAGAGATGAGTATTGTTCCATAAATTAAAATAATATCATACTAGACTTATACTTCCATCAAGACTTTCTTAGTAATATTTGACTATCTTATTAAAGGAATCCGGGGAGGCCATAGAGAGATGAGTATTGTTCCATAAATTAAAATAATATCATACTAGACTTATACTTCCATCAAGACTCTCTTAGTAATATTTGACTATCTTAGTAATTGAAAGGAAGGATCTTATACTATATGAGGATTATTATATTCTATAAGGAAGAAACATAAACATATTGACAAAACTTTTTTGGTCCTTCCCGCCATTCGAGGCTCCGCCAGCTTCATCCCCGCCAGCCATCAATCGATTCCATAGAGGAAAGGGGGAGGCCATAGAGAGATGAGTAGGAGATTGGGCATTGCTCTTAGCGACTAGGGTTTTACCTTAACCATGGTCCTTGATCCTATTTGCAAATCTAATATGCTCGATTGTTTGAGGAACAAATCAATTGTCTGTTCACTGGTTATTGTTGGTTTTCTCACACATTTGTAGGTGTAGGTCATCGAGTGTTGGTGTTTGTCGCCCTTTTGATCTACAATTTTTTCTCTTGTGGGGATCACTCATGGATGATAACAACAAGGAAATCAATGTGTTTAAGGCACTGGTTCGGGCCCTAACCCCAAGTAGTCGTCCTTAGTCGCAACAGCTTCGCTTTGTCAAAAAATTGGATGCCATTCCCCATTTGGATCTCTTGTCCTTGGAGGCAAGAAGAAAATTTATCATCCTGTCTAGGAGGGCTCTAGTTGGAAAGTTTACAGGATTGTGGCCCAATCCAAAAGCTTTGGTGATAGCAACCTCCCGGCCTAAAACTCACATCTACAAAGCTAGAACAAACTCTGCTTGCGCTTTTAGCATTTGAGCGCTCTCTTGAAAATTCTCTCGAGCCCAAATCCTCCTTTTACAGGGTCCCGAACTATCTATCTCGTCTGTCCTAAATCTCGTCTTTGTACATACCTAGGCACTTAAACTTTAGCGCTCTCGAGACGGTGCTAACCTTCCCTTAACAAAAACTAACCTTTGTTCGTATGGGCACTAAGCCCCCAATCCTCCACGCGATCGATGGTATAATCATGTGCCAAAGTCTCTAGTCACCCGCTCCTTCACTCATCGATGCCTATTCCTTCATCCATGGAACCTTGCACTAGATCTAAGCGCTAAAGGTGTCATCGTCGACACCCTTATCAACGAACAAAATAACAATACCCAACTGTTCTGACCTGATGACGTACATATCGTCGTCGACATTTTTACTAGAGAGAAAAACACACATGCTCGACTAACCCGACAATACATCAATCCCGACGAAACAGGGTCCACTTCTATCATTCTGGATTTAATCGACACTGTTGATCTCTCCTCCAACTTAATCTTCACCTTTGGTTAAATTAGCTTGCCCCAATTTATCATCATCAATGGACACCTCTCGTCAGCATGACTTCCAAGCATGTTGTCATCAATGATCCTAGAATCGTTGTTGACACAATGCCTTAAGGGATGTTTGGGGTCCTGATATGACGAGTCTTGACGATACAAAAGAAATCACTAATGGTTCTTTCCCGTTGATTCTAGATAAGGGTCCACCAACTCAAATCTCCATTGTTGGCTGGATTTAATTGTCTCTGATATCGCTTAGGGCTTGATCACCGTTGATCTTACCGTGATCAACGATCACGATTCACAACCTTCATTCCATTTACCTCTTGGTCTTGACAGACTAGCTGCTACACGTCCTTTCGAAGGCCATAGATTGATCTAGGTGGATATTGGTGTCCATCCACCTGTTCCAAAGTACAACAGGCTCATCTTGACATTTTTCAATTCAACACGTTTCTCTGTAATGGGGAGATTTATTTGTAATTGTGGGTTCTTCACTTTCGAGAGTGTCTGGAAGCCCTTCACAACATCCAAGTGGATATTGGTGGCTGCCCACCTATTCCAATTGGCTTATTTTGGAAGTTTTCATGTCAGTACAACTTTCTGCTCTTCGAGAACCGTTTTGGGGGCCTAAAGAGTGTTTTCTTGGCTTTCCATAGTCAAATTATATACATGGTCAAATTTTGATGGCATAATGCATAGTTCTCAAAAAGACCTTTCCAACGGACTATCACATGCTTAAAAAAAAGATCGTATGCAAAAGTTACGACCCTAGGAAGTTGATGTACTAACTTACCCCAATGGGGCCCACATGACTTTTGGTGCTTGATCATCTCCTAGTGTTAGGTTTTTGGATTTATAGGGTTTTGACATTCATGTTTATCATGAAAAGGCCTTCAGAGCTTCAATGTACTCATCTTCTTGCAAATGAGCATAGCCGTCACATCTCTTCTAAGATATAAAGCTACAACCATTCTAGTGAGTCATGCACTATGTATTTTACAGTTTCTGTACATTTCTTTCATTAATAGAAATCATGTATTGTTGTATTTCTTTGTTTCTAGAATTTTTTATGTGTATTTCATTGTAATATATTTGTTTTCATTTTGTTCCAAAAATAATCCGGATCAGTGGTATCAGAGCATACTGCTTTTGATTGTTTTTCAATGCATGTCACTCTCGCATTCCCAAGAAACCCTCTATGGCAACAAAAAAGAAAAATGATGGAGTAGACGATTATATTAACTTGTTGTTTGAGCAAGATCTCGCGCGATAGAGGGATGAAATGATGGAGAATTTATCCCACGTCCTTCAACGCCTTCCGATAGAACAGGCACATCTTCATCAAGCGACCACTTTGGAGGAACCTCTCCCTTAAAGGTACAAGTTAATTTTGATATTCCCATATTTGAAGGTCATATAGATGTGGATGCCTTGGAAAAATGGTTAAATCTGCTAGAAGGTTTTTTCTCTGTTCACAATTTTTCTCACAGGGAAAAGATCACCTTCGCATTCCTCAAGGCTCTCCCCCATGTCAAAACTTGGTGGGAAAATTACTGGGAGAAAAGTTCCACAAAGGAATCTGGAATATATGGGGCCAAGCCCACTTGGGTTTTTTGTGTGGATGCGGTCAAGGAACAATACTACCCTATTGATAACTATGAATACCAATACATGAGATGGACCACACTACGAAAAGAGAAGAGCCAAACAGTTCCAGAGTTCACAAATACTTTCCATACCTTGAACACCAAGTTGGGTATCAAAGACTTCAAGTGACATCTGGTTCTGAAATACCTCGGGGCTCTGCATAGGTACATCCAAAATGAAATATATTTCCTGAACATCTCATCATTGGGAGTTGCCTATCGATATGCTGTCAAAATCGAGTAGCAATTTAGGCACCAGAACAAATGGGAGTTCGGGTCTGCAAATCCGCAACAACCAAAGCATGGTAAAAACGGTTCTAACCAACAGCCTCTGGACAACCAGTCTAAGACACAAGAAAAGAAGGGTAAAGGAAAGACAAAGAATGACACTGGGAAGTGGTGTGAATTCCACAAAATTTCCTGGCACAACACCGATGAATGTCTCTCAAAACAGTCATTGGTGGACGAGGTCAAAGACAATGAGCCAAACCTTGATTTAGAATATGATCCAGAAAATATTGAAAACATATAGACCATTGACGCAGACCCCATTGTTACTGTCGTGACTGCAACAATTCAACCAGAAGAACCAATAGATCCTGAAGAGGGGGAACACCTATTCCATTCAGATATGTGGGTGAAGGGGACCTCGTTGCATTTCATTGTTGATAGTGGAAACCATAAGAACCTCATCTCAGCTGAGGTCGTTAAACAGTTGGGGTTGTCGACAACACCACCCCCGCATCCATACAACATCGGGTGGCTTCACCAGGGACGAGATATTTGTGTCAGCCAACAGTGTTGCTTGTCCTATGGCATCCAGCCCTTCAAGGATGAGGTAGTGTGTGATGTTATGAGGTAGTGTGTGATGTTGCCCCTCTTGATGTCTATGATGTTGTTTTGGGTCAACCATATATGTGGAAATGCCATGTTGTTTATGAGTCTCGATCCTATAGTGTCATTATTACTTTGGGGGGTCATCTCTACAGGATACCAGAGGTAGTTCTGACTACCGTTCCACCAAAACAGTGCCTCAAGGTAATCTCTCATACTGGAAAATTCATCCTCTTCACACTTTGTTCAAAGAATGCACAGAAGCCCACTACAACCATTGTGGCCTCATCTCTTTCTATCCAGCAGAAGAAGATTGCAGAAGAAAAAGAGGATATAGTTTCTTCACCTACGACGATGATTACACAATGCCCCGTCAATCCCAAAGACAATAGGTTGGTGGAACATATTCAACCCTGCTAGCAACAGGTTCGTGACACAACTTCTCCAACAAGGCACGTAGCTCACCAAGATTCATATTTAGAAAACACTTTCCCCTCTTCCCCAGGCACTCAACGCAATGGAGACCATTGCTTCCTAAGGGGGGAGAATTGATCTAGGTGGATATTGGTGGCCATCCACTTGTTCCAAAGTTCAACTGGCTCATCTTGACAGTTTTCAGTTCAACACATTTATCTGTAATGGGGACATTTATTTTCAATTGTGGAATCTGTACTTCTGAGGGTGTCTAAAATCCCTACATAACATTCAGGTGGATATTGGTGGCCACCCACCTATTCCAACAGGATTATTTTGGAATTTTTCATGTAAGTACATATTTTTTTACTTCGAGGGTTGTTTTGGGGCCCTAAACAATGTTTCCTTGTCTTGCCATAGTCAAACTGTATATAGAGTTTGAGTTTGATGGCATAATGTGTAGTTCTCAAAAATACCTTTCCAACGAGCTATCATGCGCCTAAAGCATAGATCATATGCAAAAGCTACGACCCCGGGAAGTTGATGTACTAACTTACCCCAACGAGGCCCACATGAATTTTGGCGCTTCATCTCCTAGGGTTAGGTTTTTGGATGTCTAGGTTTTTGACATTCATGTTTATCATAAAAAGGCCTTCATAGCCTCATTATACTCATCTTCTTGTGAATGAGCAAAGCCGTCACATCTCTTCTCATAGATAAAGTTTCCACCATTCTAGCGAGTCTTGCACTTTGTATTTTACAGTTTCTGTACATTTCTTTCATTAATAGAAATCATGTATTGTTGTATTTCTCTATTTCTAGAAATTTTTATGTGTATTTCATTGTAATATCTCTGCTTTCATTTCGTTCTGAAAATAATCCGAATCATAGATCCACATCACCCAAAGTAGATCTCGATTGTCGATCTCCTTGACTTCGTCGTCATCGGAACTAAGGGAACTTTGAAGTTTCGATCCAACAAACCCACCCTTGACGATATATCAATGGCCACAATCATCTCCTTATCTTGATCAGATGACCAATGTTCCTCAATGATTCACGAAGGGATTTAGACTCTCTAATATGAGGGTGGGGATGGGGGAAATATTAGAGAAATGCATTATACATTTCTCTAATATTTCCCCCACCCCCATTTGATTCAACCTATGCAAAAAGAAACGTTTGATTCTTGTCCCACCACAATTTCAAATGGTTTTTGAACCATGTATTTGACCCAAATATATTCCAATTCCTCAGGATCATCGATCTCATTTGATGATCAATGATCAGATCACGATCTATCTCCTTTATGTGAGATTTTAAACACACAATTCAACCTGAACTTGCAAAAACGATTCTAAGAGAGTCCAATATGGATTTCATTCACTCAACATAGGAATACCAAAATAATGACTGGGATATCCAATCTCCACATTTCCACATAGAACCAATAAACTCACAGATTTTTATTAATGAAGCTTTGTACCTAAATTTACACAAGGCCTTCTCTCCTTTCTTGGATTGATTTACAATTATTTGACCTTTGCTTTGGCCTTTGGAAACACTTGGCCTTCTTCGCTCACACTCTTATTCCTCTCTCCTTGTCCAAATCCTCCTGTCTAGTTTCCTGAGAAAATGTTGTTAGGATTACAACATTTAAATTGAAACTATTATGATACCAGAATTTGGTTTAGATCCTAAAATCTCTCTCATAACAAATTCCTATCCCTGAAATCCACAATATCCTAATTTATCCTAAGATCTTTCTAGATCTCTACAAACTCTCGAGATTTTCTTAATAACAAAGATTCGATTAGATTCAAATAAATATCACTCCAACAAATACAATACTTCTAGAATCCAATTTAAAACGTAGGAAACTACAACAATTTAATTTAGGAAACCCACTCCCTTAGTAAACTCAAATACCCCTAAGGCCTAATCAACATGGTTGATTTTACGAGTGAAAATGCTATTGCATCAAACTCTCAAGGTTAAAAAATTTCATGATCTCTCGATCATGAGTCTTCATTTGTTTATGTATCCTTTAATCCCACCATTGATGTTGTCCATATGCTCTATTGCATGAATGTTGTACACCATATTCTAGGATCCCAAATCTTGTGTTGCTTCTCACTCACCTTGCCATCCAACCGTGATTTATTTCTGCATGCAACCTTCCAGGATCCCATACCTTACTTTGTTGTTGTGAAAAATCCTTTCTTGCTTTAAGAAACTTTACTGGAATGCTTCTCTTCTTCTTCTTCCTCTCATATTTCCATCTAGAAATATTCATTAAATATCTCCATAACTCATCCAATTCAATGTCTAGTCTTACCTTCTGTTGGTACACACCATTGCTACAATTTATTTGTTGCAAATTTCCACAAAAACATTGTATGGTTGTTGTCATCTCTTTGTCTTCACACTTCTGTCTATCCTCAACTTCTAGAGAACACTTATTATTAAATAAAAATGTATGCACCCAATACTACATATCCGTAAGTTGCATGCTTTGTCTACATGATTTCTCAAACAAATGTTGTTCTTGGATTTTATTAAAATGACAGATTTGCAGTAAACACTTTATAATTTTTTGTAATAATTTCTCCATGATTGCACACCAATAATATTTAGCATTGTCACCATACTTCACTGTCGTTTCTCCTCTGGCAAGTTCCATGATTGCATCATTGTAGTCTTGCATAACCCTTTCCAAGATTCCATATACTTTAGTATCAGCTAAAATATCTCCAAGCAGACTCATTGTTCTCTTCACATCTTCATCCTCTTCAATACCAACATGCTTCAAACATGCATGGTCTTCCCTTTCACAACTTCTATGAGACAACGTTGTCTCTTCTTATGATACAACATATTTCTAGACCTGTTTCTCCTCTATGCCTTCATGAGATAATTCTTCATCTTCCTCATATTTTATGACAACTTCTGGTGGATGCCTATCTTCATAACCTGCAATCACACACAATTCATTAGTTTTAAAAACATGAGACTTATGAGTATCTTTAGATGCTTCCAAAATCCTCTCCCCATGCTAGAATGAACTTTCCAATCTCTCCATGAGGTATGTACTATGAACCTCATCTTCCTTTCCAAGCATCACTCCCTTCTCTAGTTCACAAAAGTGCATTGTTGGTCCTGCTTTAAGGGACTTCTTGTATTAAGATTCCCTGAGTTCTTCCTCTTTGAGCCAAGCACCCAATCTGTTCTTCAGGATCTGTCTTAGCTTCCTTACATATAACTGTACAATAGGCCATTTGACCTTCTTCTTCACATTCCAACCTCGTCTCTAGATTTTCTCATTTTCCTATAGCAACTCCCTAATTATACTTAGTCTTTCCGATAACACAACAAGTTATGTGGCAAATTCCTCTTGAATCATCTTCTTTCTGCCAAATGTTCTAACGTCTTCTTTCCTCTTATTGTGGCTTTCCCATAAACCTCTATCATGACCATAAGTAGTTATCTTCATCTCTTCCCTTTGTGATCTTCTCCTTTCCCATTGTTAGTTGCCTCAAGCCTCCACTGTAGCAAGTCTCTACACCTTGCCACTCAATCCCTCATTGAGATTTACTCATGGGCTTGACCTTTTGGTATCCTTCTAGTTCTCTCCTATGGAACCTTCTTGAGATTCCTCTGCTCTTCTCTAGCTCTACATCTACTCACATTCCTCTGAGAATTTCTATTGTTCTCCTCACTTCCAATCCTCAGCTAGAAGTGTTTACAACATCCCTTGCTGCAAGGTTCTTCCTTACACAATATTCTTCACTTGAGACTATGCTTGCTCCCTCCTCCTCTATTACAACTTCTCTAGCTGTAATGGCTGCTACCTCCATTCACAAATATATCTTCACCAGAGTCAATCATAAAAACACCGGACCAAAACCTGCAAGATCTGTTTCGAGATATTTTCTTCCAGACATTTCTTCCCAACTCTGCTCCTTGGTTAGAATGGCCTCAATTATGCAGAAATCCACTAAGGTAATTGTATATCCAATTCATTTTTCTTTCTGTGATGAGGAAATATTTTACAATGGTATTATTCTTTCCAACTTCTGCTACGACCCTTTTCCACTATGTGGACAGATATTCTTATTTAGATCCACATGATAGGTGTCAATCTTTGGAGCATAATTTTCAGTTGGTTATTGGGTTCCAAAATCTTCCATTAGGACTTCACATGAGCACTTGGACATGTGACCCTGGTTTATAATGGCGGTTGGACTACTTTGACATGGTGGATTTTCTTTCTACATGGGACCATGGTTCTCTAGTCTACTTCAACACTATGGTCCACACTTTTCCATGAGACCCTGGTATATGGTTGTACACCCTCATAACAAGCATTGATGACAAGGCATTCATAAGGAGGATGGAATGTTAGGTAGATAGAGAGGTAGTGGAGGCCATTCAATGTAAGGTGGACTAGGTCCACTATATTATTAAATAAGGCCCATTATGGTAGTTAGATATAAGAAATGTAAGAGGACTTCTTAGAAGGTTCTACTTCTAGAATATTCCTCCTCTAGAATGTTCTTAGGTGATGGTATCACTAGATAAAGGGGTTAAAGCAATGTAATGGAATATGAAGAGAAGTATTGTATTTGGAGCTGAATCTCATTAGGAGGAAGCCCCCTCGAAGAGGTAAGTGAACATGAAAGGATCCCTTCCATAATAGGATCCATTGTCTGGTGTTTCCTTACCCCAAGGTTTTTGATATAATAAAGTGGTGGTTTTCTATATTGTTCCATATATCTTGTGTGGTGATTGTATTCATATATATTTGGTACTATTGTAGTATTTCGTATTCAAGTCATTGGAACGTAACACAACCTATTAGAGCTCCCACACTTTTATTAAATACAAAACAAATTTGGATCCCCCCTAGGGTGAATTATAGAGAACCCAATGATCATTCAAACAATTTTCTACAATTTCGAAAATGGTCTCATATAGATAGATCCTTCCCAGCTCATGGTTTTCTTATGGAGTTCTAAATTTGGCTTGAAATAATGGCCTCTCCACCTCATACTAGATTCAAAAATGAGTATCTCAAATTGGGTGACATTCTCCCATGAATTTATCTTTTGGATTGCAGTGAAGGGTCAGTGAATATGTGATAATAATCATACCTATTGGAAGTCTTCAATCTAGCCTTGGAATTCTTAGAACATAGAATACCCTTTTATGGTGACAAGGGTAACCCTATAATGATCATGACTTACACCGATGGTAACCCACAAATCACACATCCATATCTAGGAACTTAATCAACCCAAACATTTATGCCATTTCCCATAATCATATCAAAACATTTCAATTAAGAAACAACTATTGGATAACCTTGAAATGGCTTTATCAATCAATTGGGAATGTCTTATTTACTCAAAAGGGAATGTTTAGGAAATTATAGAAGGCAAAATGGATGATAAAGGAATGATAAAAAAGGGTAATTATGGGGTTCATAAGGTATGTTCTTGAGCTAGATGATATCTTGCATGCATATGGTTTAATGAAGAGTCTCCTTTTAGTTTCTTGCATCACGTATTTACAATGTATGGTTGAGTTTGATGGTCAACAAGTGATCATTAAAAATTACAACACAAAACTTGGTCACATTTTACCTAGAGGAGTTCATGATGGTGGCCTTTATGGGATACTCACTGATATAGTAGAGTAGGTTTTGCATGATGACATGATGGAGGAGTTTCCTTTCTATTGAAATATTGTAACTGCGAAGAATATTCTAATTATAATTGAGTTATTATCTTATAGATCAAATCCCTTTTTGTGGATTGATCATGTCAAGTGTTGTATAAGATCAAATCCCCTCGTGTGGATTGGTCAAACCATATTCATATGGTGGTATTTGAGAAGTCGGCCCCTAGGGTTAATTAAAGTGGTTTTAACCACTATTGGAAGTATTCATCCCTGCTTGGTGAAGAGACATAACCCTAGCACCCCCTTATCTAGTATAAATAAGTGAGGATGGTGCCTCATTCATTCACTCACTTAGTCACTCATCTAGTACGCAAGTTTTGAAGGAAGCTGAATTTTCAAGAAGGAGAAGAGAGGCGCATGCTCGATACTAGGTTATTCTTGGTGGTTTTGTCTTTAGTCTTGGAAATGTATTGGAAATATATTATTGAGGAAGTTTTTGCTGGGTTTTCTCCCCCATGAGGGTTTCCTAGGATAAAATGTTGTGTACCTTGAAATTGTGTTTCTTTCAGTGATCCTACTTATGATATTATTCTCTAGTAAATTGAAAAGAACTTAATAGAAGCTCTAACTTTAACATGGTATCAGAGCTGAACTAAATAGAGCACCTTTCATTGGGTATCCAAAAATGTCACTGTTGTCATACAAGAAAATTAGGTCTTTTTATTGGAAAGGAATTTTCGACTAAAAACCATCTAGAAAAGTGTGCCCTGCCCTAGCAAATCATTGGGCATCTTGAGCACACCTTTTCAGTGGTACATCCTCCAGAAAGTCAAACCCTAGTTTTGAATGGTACCAAAAAACCAGGAAACCACAACCAGTACCAAAAGTACCAGTCCATATTTGCGTAGGTCAAGTTTCAAGGGGTAAAACTTGAAATTTTTGAAAACAAATAGCTCTAGCCTACTCGCCTCATCCCAACGCATCTCATGGTAAGTTCAGATTCATTTTCTGAGCACTTTCATTTTTTGGTCATTTTCCCAGCTCCAGGTCAAGATGTCTGGAAGCACCAAGCTTGTTGACACGTTAGAAGGTGTGGAAAAATTTCTTGCCTGGAAATATAGAATTAGACTCACTCTCGAAGAGAATGACCTTGCAAAATTCATAAAATAAAATGTACCAGAACCCAAAGAAGATGCAACCAAAGTAAAGTACAAGAAGGATATGGTTAGGTCCAAAAGAATAATTGCAGACTCTATTAAGGATCACTTGATCCCTCAAGTGTCTTCCAAGAATACTCAAAAAGAGATGTTTGATGCCCTAACCATAATGTATGAAGGAAATAACATCAACCAGAAGATGAATATGAGAACCCAACTCAAGAATACAAAGATGAAGAAAGGAGAAACAGTTCATGACTATTTCTCTAGGGTTTCTCAATTCAAGAAACAATTAGAAGAAATTGGAGACAACCTAGATGAATATGAACTCGTAATGACAGCTCTTAATGGTATCACAAGACCATGGATGCCTTCATCCAAACTATCTGTGCAAAAAAAAAGAAGATAAACTCCAATTTGACAGTCTATGGGAAGAATGTGTTCAAGAAGAAGCAAGACTAGCCAACCGAGAAGCCGTACTATTAAGGAATGAAGATCAATCCCTAGATGCTCATACCAAAGGAGGAAACAAAAAGTATCATTTCCAAAAGGAGACCAATGTTCATAAATAATCTCACTCCCCTAATAGATTCACCTATGAAGAATCCCACCCTCCAAGGAGATTCCAGAAATACCAGAAGGGGCAAAGAAAGAAAAATATTTCTCCTCTTATCAATGCTATCATTATGATAAGATGAGACACATTGCTAAGAATTGTCCTGCTATAAGAAGGGAAGAATACAAGAAGAGAAATAAAAAAAATACATCATGCCCATGCAATTGAAGATGATGAGCCACCCACAAAGTTGACTAAAGAAGAGATTGTAGATTATGTCTTATTTTCCGCCCTCTCAGGATTTGTGACACCTGGAGAGGATACTTGGCTCATAGATAGTGGTGCCTCTAAGAACATGACAGGCCAGAGAGACATTCTCTCTAGCCTTACAGAAAAGGATTTTTCCCAGAAATTTTCACTCATAGATGCTTATCAGTATCCTATCAAAGGAATGGGAGAATCCACCTACAAATTTGATTCAGGGACTCTAATGAGAATGAAGGATGTACTTTATGTACTAGGTTTGAAAAATAACTTAATTTCTATGCCATATGTAGATAATAAAGGTTTCAGGGTTGCATTCATAGATGGTGAAGTTCTTATGTGGCCTAAAGGAAAAACCATAGAAGATGCAATTGTTATTGGAACAAAAGAATGTGTCCTGTACAAATTAAAATGTCACTTAGATGAAACCTTGACTCACTCCACTGAGAATCCATGTGAACTTTGGCATA
>ML789509.1:13085-32296 GCA_009831015.1 Picea engelmannii | reverse complement strand
TTGCAGTATCTTGTTGTTATTTTAATGTAATCCAGGATTCTTCAATTAATCATTTCTTTAAGCTTTGAGCTCTGCAATAGGTAGATTGCTTTCCTGTAATTCAAGTTAGAACTTCAGTTTGTTCAAGGCAAGTGTGATTAATATAGTTTTCTTTACTACAACTCTAGGTTGTTTTTTAGATTGAGCATATATAGTGTGTGGTTACCTTTGAAATAAACAGACTTCCCTGGGTTGACAATTTATGTAGCACTTGATTGTTTAGATTAAATAAGCAATTATAGTGACCAACAATCATGAAGGTGTATGCAAGGGATGTGCACAAGGGAAGAACATAAATAATCCTTTCCCAAAGAGCGACAATAAAGCAGAAGGAATCTTGGAGCTCATCCACTCAGATGTATGTGGTCCAATTCCATCAACCTCTCTAACTGGGTATGTATACTATGTGTCAATTATTGATGATTATTGTCGCAATACTTGGGTTTATTTCTTGAAATCAAAAGATGAAGTACTTAGAAAGTTCAAGGAATTCAAAGCCTTGGTAGAAAATCTCTTCGAAAGAAAGATCAAGATACTCAGGTTAGATAATGGAGGAGAATACACCTCAAATGAATTTGTAATATTTTGCAGAGATGCCAGGATTAAGAGGGAGCTCACCACTCCCTATAATCCTCAACAAAATGTTGTAGAAGAAAGAAAGAATAGAACAATAATGGAAGCGGTGAAGACTATGATCCACGATCAAGATCTTCCAATGCACTTATGGGCTGAAGCAACAAGAACAACAATTTATGTCCAAAATAGATTATCCCATAGTTCACTTGGATTCAAAACCCCCGAGGAAATGTTCTTTGGGAAGAATCCAGAAGTAAGCCATCTAAATATATTTGGTTGTCCAGTGTTTGTACACATTCTGAAAGAAAGAAGAACTAAGATGGATCCTTCAGGAAAGAAGGGAGTATTTGTTGGATATTGTGAGGTTTCTAAGGCCTTCAGAATTTACATACCAGGTTACCATCATATTGAGATCATGATAGATGAAACCTTTGATGAAGATGAAACACTCAAAATATCAAGGAAATGTCAGCTTGAAGAAGTATATGAAGAAGAACCTGTAGCTCCTAGAGTTGCAGAACCAATGAAGGAAGTTGCAGTTACTCCTGATGATGAGATTCCAGAATATCATGATATGATAGAATCTCAAGAACCTCCCCAGATGATGATCTATCAAAAGAGAAAGACAACTTGGGCAAGGGAACTTATTCAAGATGGAGAGAAGTATGGTGCTCCAGAAGTTACAATGAGACAAAGCAAGAAACCTAATCCATTCTCCAATTATATGGATTTGATGTGTGATCTCATAGAAAAATAACATGCTTGCTTTGAAGAAGTCATTCATAAGAAAGAATGGATGGATGCCATGATCAAAGAATACCAATCCATTATAAAGAATGATGTATGGGAAATAGTTCCTAGATCAAAGAACAAAGATGTGGTATATTCCAAATGGATATACAAGATAAAATGTGCCATGGACGGAAGTATTGAAAAACATAAAGCAAGATTTGTAGCTCGTGGATTTTCTGAAAAGGAAGGAATAGATTATGAAGAGACATTTGCTCATGTAGCCAGATACACTACTATCAGAACTATCATAGCTCTTGCAACCAATATGAAGTGGAAGTTACACCAGATGGATGTGAAAAGAAATTTATTAAATGGTGTTATTAAATAAGAAGTGTATATAGAACAACCACAAGGGTTTGAAGTTGAAGATAGAAAGACTCATATCTGCAGATTGAAGAAACCATTGTATGGATTGAAGCAAGCTCCTAGAGCTTGGTATGATAGAATTGATAGTTTCCTGATGAACTTGGGATTTACCAAGAGTATAGTTGATTCTAACCATTACTTCAAGGTTATGAATGATGAGCTAGTTATATTTCTACTGTATGTGGATGACTTATTCTTAACAAGAGAAGAAAATCTCATCATATATTGTAAGAAGAAGCTCACTGCAGATTTTGAGATGAAATACCTAGGCCTGATGCATTATTTCTTAGGTCTTGAAGTTTTGCAGAGCCTAGAGAAGATCTTTCTTAACCAAGGGAAGTATGTTGTTGAAATACTAAAGATATTTGACATGTTGGAATGTAAATCCATGAACACACCCATGGTAACCAAGTTGAAGCTCCTGGTTGATACTTTGTCAGAGTTGGTTTATGCTACTTTATACAAATAGATTATTGGTTCGTTGATGTATCTGATGAATACCAGGCGAGATATATGATTTTATTTGAACACCTTGAGTCAATATCTGGTAGATCTTAGACGTGTTCACCTTGTAGCTTGAAATCATGTGATGAGATACCTTAAGGGTACGTTGGATTATGGTCTCTGTTATACTGGATATGATGACTTTAGACTGTATGGTTATAATGATTCATATTGGGCTGGAAGTGTTTCTGATAGAAAGAGAACTTCATGATGTTGTTTTAATCTTGGGTTAGCCATGACTTCATGGCATAGCAAGAAGCAATCAAGTGTTTCTCTGAGCATGATAGAAACATAATACATTGCTTCATGTTTGCCAGTTGTGAAGACATATGGCTTCGAAAGTTGTTGATAGGTCTATTCGATCTGGAGATGGAAGCCACCATGATTCTATGTGATAACCAGATTTGCATAAAGATGACGAAGAACCCAATGTTCCATGATAAGTCAAATCACATAGAAATCCGGTATCACTACATTCATGATATGGTGTAGAGGGGAGTTGTAAAGATCCAATATGTTGGCACAGATGAACAGGCTGCAAATGTGTTGACCAAGCCTCTGTCTTGTGTAAAGTTTGAATAATTTCGAAACAAGATTGGTATAGTCCGAAAGGACCTCCCTCGAAAGGGGGTGTGATGATAATGATACTATGGTATCCTAACCAACAACGAGTAGCTCTATTAGGATTTTATATCATAGCGGATTGATCATCCCTAGACAGATCCTGAAGGTATGGTAAGGATGGTCTGTCAGAATACCTGTGCATGTATATGCTAGTTGTGGTCAATAGTAGCTTCGTTAGGATTTTATATCATAGGGAATCTTTTGATTCCTGGGTAGATCCCGAAGGTCCGGTAAGGACGGTCTGTCAAAGTACCACGTGGTAGCTACGTTAGAATTTTATATCCTAGGGAATGTTACAAAATAATTTCCCCGCAGACAGGTGAATATTCCCTTGGAGTACAGATCCCTATACCAAGACAGAAAAATACCTTTGGACACCTTTGCACACTAACATTCCTATAGATTAATAGTGCCCATCGAAAAAGAGAGTAAGAGGGATAGTATGATGTACCTCAGTTTCAAATTTTGTCCATGTTGCTCCAATTTACGAGTTCCGAATAATAGCTGTAGTAGATGACAAGAGACAAACACCTATCTCCTACTCTAATGAATTAGACAAAATCGATCTATCTATGAAGGATTAAAACAAGCATAGACAAGTACAAGTAAACACATACTAGAAGGAAATAGGCCAAGTATATTTATGAGAACTTTAAAGAGACACTTGTAATATTCAGATGATGTTGCAACTTCTCCAAGTCCTCCTCGTCCAACCACTTGCTCGAAAGATCCATGATGAGAATAACAATGCTTTGTTGATTATTTCTCCTCCTTGTTCATCATGAGAATGCCTCCATTTATAGGCTTTGAGAGGCTAAAATACCTTGGTTATATTTGAGATTAGTTGAGGATATGACTCCATTATTTGTGATATCTCCCTTAGATGCATCCCGAGGGTTATATTCGAGCCAAACCAACTCGATCCATCCATAGCTATCCTTAGAGAAAAAGGGAATTTATCCCAAGATTTTCTCAACAAATTCGACGCTCCCTTACAATGGGAAACAGAGCGCTTCAATGCTTCATGATATATAGACAAAGTGCGCTAGCGCTCCCTGATCTTCCAAAAGTTTCCAAGATGATCATTTCTCATAGAAAAGCACTTTGTTATGATTGTCAAATGATGGGGCTTTTTATTCTAACATGATTTAGGCGTTGTATCAAGTGTTTCCAAGGTGTCGTTCGTGATGCAACACTTACGTGATGAGAATGAGACACTTATGACACTTGCGACAAAAGTGAGACACTTATGACACTTAGGAAAATGAGAATGTGGCATCATCGAAGTGAGGAAATTTGATGTGTAATAGATTCCCCCCAAAAGTGTGAAGTTAGAAAATGAAAGCTTATGGCCGAAACACTTTGTAGATTCTTCGCAGGAAGGGTATGGAGTCAGGGAACCTAGTAGAATATGCAGACAACCATAAAACAATGTTAATATGCATTCCATTCTCGAGGCAGGCATACCTATGCTAGAACTATAAATGACTCAAAGTATGGCTACGAATAAATACATTGCAGATCCATGATGATATTGACTAAGGGTATGGCCACCAGAGATACAATGTGGATCCATACTTCTATGACATGAACTGATTGTAGCCACGAAAAATACACATTGGAGCTATTATATGATAAAACATAGCCACAAACGAATACAACGTGGATCTATGTGAAAACATAAGTATCAACATGCTCAAGTGACTTCCTTCGCACCTTGGGAAAAGCAGATGTGATAGTGAATGCTCAACCCAGGGTCTTTGTCCCAATCCCGATGTGGTATGAATCTAGCCATGTGAATATATGTTTTGATGTCGAACATGGTAGAAACCACTTGATTACCTGTCATTTGAGGTAAACTATTAACAAGTGCGGCGGAAATCACCAGTGATGTTAATGAATCCCAAGGTACCCTAGTACAATCCAACGAATGTGAATAAATGAGTTGAGGTCAAACATTCATGGAATCATTCGATCAGAGGTCAATGATGTAAACCTAATGTTGGAAGTGAGGAGGCCTTCCATTTATGCATGCAGGTCCCAAGGTACTAAATGGTTTCTAATTCTAATTCTTGGATGATGTGTTGAAGTCGATAGGAACAGACTCGTCGAAGGAGAGCCTTGATGTATCCCCCATCATCGACATGAAAATGACACAAGAAAGTGATAATATATAGCATATGAACACATAATGACATGGGTATGGAAACTGGTAATTTTTTAGATAGTTGACTCTCGAGGTGGAAAATTCCCTTGAACACTGAGGCACAACATGAGACCGGGAAACATAAACGCAGCGTGGACCAAAACATAATGCAGCGAGTGCCGAGGCATTCTTTGGATGGTTCAAAGGAGTGGAAAGACTCATAGGATTGGTTCAGTACATAGGTTTAGCAGATTATCCAAGTGTTCAACATGAAGGTTAAAACAAGTGTCGTGTTCAAGGGCGACTGCAAGATCTGTTTACAATAGTTTTCAAGAAACTTGACCCATTTCCTTCAATTTTTTTCCCACATCCAGATATATGAGTACCTATTTTTAATTTAATGAGCTCGAGGAGGATAACACATGCTCTATATAACTCACCTTTGGTAAGTTCCTCTTCCTTTGTTTAACTAACTAGAAGAAGTAAGGGTTCGTTCCCATATGGGCCCTTCAATGTGTAGTTTAGCGAGTCCAGAGAAGGAAAAATTGGTGGTTTTTCATATTTAGAGAGTATGAAAAGAACTTAAAGGCGACTCCAGGGTTGTATTTTTTTGAAATTTTAGTCTCCGAGGTCCGAAAAAGAGATAAACTATTACTCGGAAGATTCCCTTTCAAACCTTTTAACGAGTGTGAAAGGAAGCAAGATCACTCAGAAATATTTTCATGTTTAGAGAATCTGAAAAGAGATTAAAGAAAAATCCAGGGGGTTCCTTTTTCGTATAACCTTTACGAGTCCGAAAAAGTGATAAAAGTATACTCAGTCACATTCTCATGTATTTATAAGCACGAGAAAGAACAAAGAATAAGCTCATAATTGGTTTCATTTTTACACAAGATTGAAACAAAATTAAACTATGCTTGTAATTTCCCAATGTAATTTCCAAAGGTTTTGAGGAATAGCAATGGATGGTTGGTACTCTACCCCCATCTTGAAAATCTAGTGGCTTAACTCTAGAATGATAATCAAAGGCTAGAGACATGCCCCCCCAATCTTCGTTTCATTCATCGATGCTTATATTGTCGTTGATTTCTATACCAGATGAGGAAAAAAGTCAATTGACAAAGGCGAATGAAAGGAAGGTTCAAATACGAGACCTAATAAAAGACTCGACTCGACATCTACGAGATCTAGCTAAAGTCTCGACTCAATATCTACGAGATCTAGTGAAAAGACTTCACTTGATAGGAGAGGTGACTTTTTCATTTTTTAACAAGCTTGACACATGAAAAGAACTATGCTTAATACCTCTGTTTAATTTTTTAACAAGCTTGCCACAGAGAAGAAAAATTGTGCTCATGACCTCTGTTTCATTTTTTAACGAGCTTGCCACAGAGAAGAAAAACTATGCTCAAGACCTATGTTTCATTTTTTAACGATCTTGCCACAGAGAACCCAAACTATGCTCAAGACCTTTGTTTCATTTTTTAACGAGCTTGCCACAGAGAAGGAAAACTATGCTCAAAAAATATGTTTCATTTTTTTAGGAGCTTGCCACAGAGAAGCAAAACTATGCTCAAAACCTCTCCTTGATCATGTCTTCCAAGAGGACAATGCTCTGGAAGGAATACATGTCAAGGGAGAAACGTCATCCATGGCTTCCAAGAGATCTTCGCTAGATAGAAGAAAAAAACTTCGGAAGGAATACATGTCGATGACCTCGATAAGGGTAGGGAGATCTGTCTCTAATAGTCCTATCAAAGAGATGACTATGTCAAATATCAGATCTAAGTCAGGATAAGGGAGAAATTCCCTCTTTTGTGGGGTTGAATGTATGGGGCATTTCATTACATAATTGAACTACAACGGGGGGCACATCACTAGCATGTATGGACCATTCAGGGAAGGTGGATGGTTGACCATTAGACGAGGGTCAATGAATGAAAGTTGGTCGATCATTACTATTTTTCCATTGTGAGGGAAACATATCACTCGAAAGAGAGTGGAAAAAAAATCTCTCATAAAGTAGACATACTCTCGCCCGAGGAACAGGTTAAAGTCCAAGGGGTCGTGAATTACCATCACATTGATGTAGACTATTTTTCCTCCCAAAGTAACTAGAAATTGAGGAAGGATCCCTAAAGGTTGACTAAATATTCTGTCAAAGGTCAATAGATTATGAGTCACAGGCGCAAGCTGTGAGGAACCAAAATTTTGCCAAGCATTCATGGATAAGATGCTAATATAAGCACCTTCATCTATTATAGTGTTAGGAATATTCATGTCACAAACCTGGACGGTGATTTGGAAAGGCACATAAGAAGGAAGATGGGGTTTTGTCAAATGATTCCAATTAATAGAAATCATTTGATTGCTTGAAGGAGGTTCCATCGCGACGATCAGAGTTCCTCCTTGTCTGGGTGAATCAATATTAACGAGGTAGACTTTAGAAACATCCTCACTCTTTGAATGAGGAGTGGGATTGACCGAATACAGAACTTGATTGACCACTTTGGTTTCACTCTTAAAGGGAGGAGTGGGATCGATCGATGACTGAAATGGATCGACAACTTTGGCACTCTTCATATGAAGAGTGGGGTTGATCGATGACGGGACTGGATTAGTCACTTAGGTTTCACTTTTTAGATGAAGAATGAGGATGATCGATGACGGAACTGGATCAACTACTTGGATTAGTGCTTCAACCGAGGATGAAACTAGATTGACCACCCAATCAAATGGATTGACAAGGGATGGAACCATATTGACCAGTCCATCAACTAATGACGGGTTGGGAGAGATATTAAGATAACCATTTAGAAGTTGAATCTTTTCCAAAATATAAGAAGCCTCGTCAATACGAGGGAAAAGGTGAGAGTAATTATCACATTCACATAACATACAAGGAAATTTGACAGTTATATTCTTCTTACTCACCTTAACATCACTAGTTGACGGGGCATCACTAGCATGTTCAGCAGGGGATGATGATGTGGATTACCACATTTCTAATACCTTGGGGAGACCAGGGAAATTCCTCAAAAAGTGGTCACCCTTACAAATCCTGCAAGGGAATTTGGGTTTAGGATTCTTCATTTTAGAATTGTCTCCTTTATCAACACTCCTAGTACAATTAAAAATAGTTGGTTGCTCGGATCCAACATGACTTGATGCAGTTGCAAGCTTGGTCTCTTTCTGATTATTCTTCATCTTCCCCCTTCGATTCTTCTTCTTCTTATCAACCTGACTACTTGCTTTAGATATGTCACTAGGCGAAGAAGGAGAAAGGAAAGGAGACCTTACAGGTGAAGAAGGAGAAAGGTTGACATGAGGTTGATTTGTGGGTGGTGTGCTTACATCCGAAGCATTAGGTGCATTCAAAGAACTAGGAAAAGTTGAGATCACCTGAGTGGGGAACAACCAAATTTCTAACACGATGGTGAATACCGGAAGACTTAGTGTGGCAATGCACAGAGGACCAATGTTTCCAAAAGAAGGAAAGGCAAAAGTTTCCTTGGGAAAAGGGGTTATTTCATTGGTACTCCCAAGAATTGATGCCATTGACAGTTACTCAACCTAAGGTCCACTAAGGAAAACAAACAACACATGCTACAAATCTAAGAAGCAAACAATCAAACAAACCTTCCCACACTGAAACCACTAGTTGGTGATGAAATCCAACATCGCGAGATAAATATAGGAAGGGGCCGGGATAGAGCAGGTGGATCAATTACATTGGAGACCTGCTTAATGGACTTACGCCTTGGTGCAATTTCCCACACAGTTTTACTGGTGGGTGTACCCTCCAAGGAGCCCGAGTGAGTTTGACCAACGTCTGACCAAGGTACACCAAAGACTCCCCTTCACCGTCACCCTGTGTATCAACCCTACATATATCGGCCATTAAGGCTACCAACTCGCATTCATCCTCTAGGAAGGTACAATCGACAGTCAAGAAGGAACGTATGGGCAGGATAACAAGTCTAAAATTCTTCAAGAGAACTGAACACAAGTGGACCAGAATACTACTGAGAACCCCAAACAGATTCAGGATTCACGAAGCTCCGAGACCAAATGAAACCAATTGTTTCTCAGGAAGAACCCCCAACACACGATATTTTTGCTACATGGGTTAATATTTGGAGGGGAAATCTCTGCTTCTCTCCCTCACATGACCTCATGTTTAACCCCTATGTGAGAGGGGGATCTCACTATGCTTATATGAATAATTGGATTTACCACTCCCTAGCACAAGATTATATGTTTCTCTGATGGCTTTGGAAAGTTATCCTCACAACCTATTCCAAATCCCTACACTTTAAGCTAATGTAGGTTCGCTACCAGATAATATAAAAGTGTCTGATCAATTTTATAAGCACTTCATTTTAGGGTTGTTGTTTACTCAAGGGTGTGAAAGTGAAACTTATGATGTTTTAGACTCAACTCCAAAAGAATGCATAATTATGCAATGAAAATATTTTTCTTCAACGAATCCTACATACGGGATGGAGAAGAGGTTCAACTTTCTTCAACAAAAACACCGAATTCCCAAATGCAATTTTCTAAATGCAATATACTACACTACCCAAAATCAAGAACACAATTATCTTATTTAATTGATTTTAAAAGAAAGCAAATGAAATCCTTTAATGCTTCATTACTTTCAATCAAAATGAAAGATTCAGATGTAGATACAAAATACACGAAGCAAAAAGATTTCAAATGAAGAATGCACTCAAAGGATAACGAGAACTGAAAGAAACAAGTATGATAACTCGTTCAATCAAGAACTCAAAGATGCAAAAGAGAAAGAAGATAAACACTCATGAAAATCCTCAAATGATGAGCAACAAGAAAGAAAAATCAAGCTAGGTTGTCATAAGAGTCCTAATCATCCAGAAAAGTGAGATGTTTCAAATGAAGACAAGAAGGCTCAATACCAAGCAACCTTTTCAAACCTTAGTTGATGAACAATCCTAAAAAGTCAAGCAATATGAAAACTTTAGGAGACAAAGATCAGATAAACTCAAAAGGAAAAAAGAACCAAGGGATCTTGTTAACCCAAGGGGACCACAACTAAGAGAAAATTTGGAGACTCAAATAATAAACATAAATGAATGATAAATTCCCAACTCTTAGCAAAAAAAAAGTCAAGAGTATTCAAAGGTCTCTGAGCAAAAATCCCCTCAGGATCAGACTGAGAAAAAGTGATCAGAAAAGGGCAGAAAAACCCAAAAAAGGAGATCAATGCTCTTGTTTCCAAAGGGACAGAGTTCTACAGTTCTATGGTATACACTACAGGGGAGCATTGATCCTAGATCAACACATTGGTGTACATAGTAGAGGAGCGCTACTCTTCCCAAAAACTCAGAAAAAAGGCTAAAAAATAATAAAAATTTGCCAAATATTCTATGAAATCTTCAATGAAGAAGAGATAAAGGGAAGTAGATCAGAAACAAACAAAAAATAAGATCTAAAGGTGAGAAAAATCTTAGACTATCCAAGGAAATACAAGTCAATGTCCTTCCCCAGTGGAGTCACCAATTTATGTTACAGAATAATTCCCCTGCGGATAGGTGAATCTTCCCTTGGAGTACAGACCCCTCTACCAAGACAAAAAACTACCTTTGGACACTACCTTTCGTATAGATTAATAATTCCCATCGAAAAAGAGACTAATAGGGATAGTATGATGTACCTCACTTTCAAATTTTGTCCAAGCTGCACCAATCCGCGACTTTCGAATAGTACCTGCAGTGGATGACAAGAGACAAACAACTATCTCCTACTCTAATGGATTAGACAAAATCGATATATCTATGAAGGATTAAATCAAGCATAGACAAGTACATGTAAACACATACTAGAAGGAAATAGGCCAGGTATATTTATGATAACTTTAAAGAGACAATTACAATCTTCAGATGATGTTTCATATTCTCCAAGTCCTCCTTGCCCAACCCCTTGGTCGAAAGATCCACGATCAGAATAACAATGCTTTGCTGATTATTTTTCCTCCTTGTTCACCATGAGGATGCCTCCATTTATAGGCTTTGAGAGGCTCAAACACCTTGGTTATATTTGGGGTTAGTTGAGGATATGACTCCATTAGTTGTGATATCTCCCTTAGATGCAACATGAGGGTTAGATTCAAGCAAAACCAACTCGATCCATCCATAGTTGTCCTTAGAGAAAAAAAGAATTTCTCCCAAGATTTGATCAACCAATTCGGCGCTCCCTTACAATGACAAATAGAGTGCTTCGACGCTTCCTTCTAGATAGACAAAGAGTGCTAGCACTCCCTGCATATGAGCAGGGGAGCATTGATCTTCCAAAAGTTTCCAAGATGGCCATTTCTCGTAGAAAAAAACTTTGTTCGGATTGTCAAATGATGGGGCTTCTTCTTCTAACATGCTTTAGGGTTTGTATCAAGTGTTTCCAAGGTGTCGTTCGTGATGCGACACTTATGTGACGAGAATGCGACACTTACACCACTTGCGACAAAAGTGCGACACTTACGAAAATGAGAATGTGACATTATCAAAGTGAGGAAATTTGATGTGTAACAAGGAATCTTATGATTCCTGGGCATATCCCGAAGGTTTGGTAAGGACGGTCTATCAGAGTACCAAAAAATGTTGTTAGACCTGCCTCATTATGTTTCCATATGATGATGATGTTGTATCAGTCTCATGCTATTGTTGATGATGTTGTATCAGCCTCGTGTTGTTGATAATGATGTTGTATCAACCTCGTGTTGTTGATGATGATGTTGTATCAACTTCGTGTTGTTGATGATGATGTACCAGCCTCGAGTTGGCGATATTATTGTATTAGTGTTATGCTAATTGATGTTGATGCAGATGATGATGATGATACTACTACAACTACATGTTGTGAACGATGATGTTATTGATGATGAGAAAAACGTCCGATGATTTGCAGATATGCCAATCAATGTTCCAGATGTTGATGATGTCACTGCCATATCTTTCTCCTGATGATGTTGTATTTGATTATGTCAGTAGAATACCCTTCTTTTTAAGGGGGAGTGTTGAAATATTGTAACTGCGAAGAATATTCTAATTATAATTGAGTTATTATCTTATAGATCAAATCCCTTTTTGTGGATTGATCATGTCGGGTCTTGTATAAGACCAAATCCCCTCATGTGGATTGGTCAAACCATATTCATACGGTGGTATTTGAGAAGTCATCCCCTAAAGTTTATTAAAGTGGTTTTAACCACTATTGGAAGAAGTTGGTCCTACTTGGTGAAGAGACATAACCCTAGCGCCCCCTCAACTAGTATAAATAAGTGAGGATGGAGCCTCATTCAATCACTCACTCAGTCACTCATCTAGTGCACACGTTTTGAAGGAAGCTGCAGTTGCAAGAAGGAGAAGAGAGGCGCATGCTCAATACTAGGTTAGTCTTGGTGGTTTGGTCTTTAGTCTTGGCATTGTATTGGCAATCTATTATTGAGGAAGTTTTTGTTGGGTTTTCTCCCCCATGAGGGTTTCCCGGGATAAAATGTTGTGTACCTTGTGATTGTGTTTCTTTCAGTGATCCTACTTATGATATTATTCTCTAGTAAATTGCAAAGAACTTAATAACATCTCTAAACTTAACACTTTCAACATTGCAGAAACAATTTAAAAACCTATCATGGAATTAGTGATTGATTCAACACATGCAATGGATGATAGTATTGAATACTATGAAGGCAAGTTTATTTTCGACGGATTCTATCCAAAAGAGGGAGTTGAACTTAATGCTATTATTTCCCTACTTACTAGAGGATTCTCTCAAAAAGAGGGTGTTTATTTTGTTGAGGTTTATTTTTTAGTTGCTAGAGGTTCTGAGGTTCATGGGAAATATACCCATGAATTAAAATTGAAGGAAGCCTTGTATATGTTGATGTATGCACCAAAAGTTTAGTATTTCATGATCAATAAGTTATTACTCAAGTTAGGATTTTCCAAGTTAAGTGCATATTTTAATTCTTTATTTGATAGATCTGGTCCACTTATCATAGCCCTATATGTAAATGAGTTTATCAATTGCAAGAAGTCATGAAAAACTCATGATGTGGTGTGAAAAGATTTTGACTCATGAAGTTGACATGCAGGACATTAGAGGTTGGCATGTTGTTGATGAAGTTTTCCTTATACAAGGGATTTACACATTGAAGATGCTAGAGAGATTCTAGAGTACAAAAGGGCAAGGTGATCAAGGGTTATATTTTCACATATTCATAGGTGGTCAACATTTTAAAAATCCTCAAGCAGAGGGGAAGTTCAAGAAACTAAGAGAGTATCCTAGTTTGGTGGAGAACACCTTCCTCACAAAGAGGGAATGGTAGCTTTATGTATTTATTTGTGATGCTCTCTTGTAGTAGCATATTCAAAAACAATATATTTAGTATGACATGCTTCAATAGATCTGTACAACACTGGTGATAGTGTGGGTGATGACACAACTATAGTGATGTTAGATCCATACAATAGTCTTGTTCTTTCTTTCCTTGATTCATGTGAACAACAAAGAGGAATTTGGATTATGGTGCATCACTAGTATCTTGGGAGGCACAAAACATTTATTTAGAGATAGAGGGTGTATGCATGCTATGCCTTCAACATGCATATTCCAACCTTACAAATCTCCAAATTTAGTTTTTATTTAATTAGAAATTGCCTTCTTAATTTAGGTTGTTTTTCTAGAATTAGAGAGTGCACTTTATCTCTAAGTTTAGGTGCAGTTCCAATTTAAAAAGGACTTGCTTTTTTATATTTAGAAAGTGGTTTTTTAGTGTTAGCATAATCTCTAATTTTGGACAAATGTGCATGAGATAGAGGTGCTCCAATTTTATCCGCAACAATATTCATATAGCTTGAGTAGACCTGGTAGTTAAGAACATGTGTTTCCTCCAAGGAGGTCACAAATTCAAATCCAGAGGGGGTAGGGTATGTACACATCCATAGACTTAAGTGGCCAAACTGATGCATGGAGGGGGTCCCTTGTCCCATAAACAATGGGGGGTTCATACACCAATTTGTTGTCTAGCTAGGTCATGACCTTAAAATTGGATTATGATTATTATAAACACGAGCACACTATTATAGGGAGTGACTTGGTTTAGGTTTTGTCTTAAAATCCTAGGTGCACCATATGGGTGGTACTCATTCTATTTTTGCATATCCTAGTCATTCTTAGTCTATAAAATAATGCTAGGATGAGTGTGTGAGACATTCAATTTTTTAGTTTGCTAGTGATTTAAGTGTGGTATGCAATTTTTTGTTTTAGAGTTAATAAACATATTGTGATTAAGTGTTGCAAATTCTTAGCTTGTTGTTCAATGTTTTCATTTATCCGTGTGTTTGTAGATCTAGCACTCTTACTTGCAGTTTTGATAGCTTAAACGATTTTAAGTTACTTAGGGATTGTAGGAGTGCATAATCTACTTACCATGATCTAAGCTTTTAACACTATTTTCAATAATAAAGGACTAGATATATTATCCAACCAAACTCAAGTGTGTGTCAAGTATAGCCATATTGAAGGTTTTATGTATGGCTTTGTGGGTCAAAGTTTTGATTTCCATTGAATCATTGTTTTGGTGATTCATGGACAATAATAAAATTATGTTCCCTTATTTGGATTCCGAAAACAAAAGTCTTGAAAGAAAAATATACCCATGGTAAGAAAATGGTTACGTTCTTTGTTAATAGAAATTCAACCTACATTTATTTAAACTTTATCATAGATATTGGGTATATATCTTAGCTACATCAATTGTTAGTTGTGATTGAAAATGTACAAACTAAATAATCAACACAAATTTGGGACTTACTACAATTATATATTGAGTATAGAAGAGACAAACTAAAAAGAAAAGGGGGCCCCATGCTTTTTCGGCATAAGATTGTTGAGGGATCGTCACATTGTTTAATAGGCCCATGATGACCTTGAGAATACTTTGGTTAATGGATAAGATTTCTCCATCCACACATGTCCCTATTGTACTCGAATAATGAGGAACTTAATGCATTTCTCGATGGAGCTAGTTTTTCCAAAAGTAGGAACCTTCAGGAGATTCATCGATTAAGCATGCTCTCAACTTCACCATTGTTGAGGATGGTTAAATTTCTATAGATGTCATTCAGTTGTAACTCTATAAAGAGATTAGTATTGTCTAGATAATATATACTCTATATATAATTGTACAACAAGTCATAAAAGTTTTGGGTTTTGAAATGGATGCCCTATGATCCTACCTTGTGTCAATTATTTAGTTTGTACATTTTCAATCCACAACTAATAATTGATGTTCTAAGCAGAAAGTGTCCAATATTTTCTTACCCACATGTATAAGATTTCCAAATTTTGTGGTGAAACCAAATTTTTGGCCAACTTGTTAAGTTCATCTACAACCAAACCTAGGTGCCAAAGTACCTTCATTGTAAGAACAATGCCTATACAACTTTGATTTTGACAAGCAATTTTTAAGATGTTGTGAGTATTAGAGCCTAGAACTTGAGATATGATGTCAAGGTGCAAACTAGTTGGGCCAAAACAATAACTGGATCTAGACTAAAATTTCTACAACATAATTCTAAATTATATTAAGTTGAAAGTTTGTTTTATTTTGTTTTGTTTTTTTTAGTCATTGTGCATTGGAGAAGCTCAAGGCTCAAACACATCTCCATGTTTAATAAACTCCCATATTCTTACACATTTCAAATCATCATAATCTATTTACTTATAATTTTGTTCATAGTAATTTTGATGACTTAGCATACTATCCCTCCCTTACCCTAACAACAACATTTAAAAAGAAGAATGAATGATAACATCCCATTATTTTTCCTACCTACTTGGTTACACAATATTATCTATATCTACACTTCTCATTGCAACAACTTTTAAAAAGAAGAATGAATGATAAAATCCCATTATTTTTCCTACCTACTTGGTTACACAATATTATCTATATCTACACTTCTCATTGCCTAGTATCTATATTTTTCAATGAAACCTACATGTTTTTCATACCATTGAAATGCCATCAAAGTTGTAATCATAACCAGAAGTTCAAATCTTGTGACATAAAAAGGTCTTAATCTTAAAAATTGAATAGGTGAATTTCATAAGGCCATGTTCTATAGCTAATGATGGTAATTGAAGAAATAAATGGAGTTATAGGAAGACGATTGTACCTGCTCCACCATATTGTGTTTGATGAGCTAATCTCTGAGTAGGATATTGATGGCCACATTCTGACCGATGTCCACACTTTTAGAAAAATTGACCTTGGCATAGTTACCCTCCCCAAGGGTGCATGTCACACACCTGCTGCGGCGTAGTAGATTTTTCGTCTTTTCTCGAGGGACAGAATCCCCGAAACCCTACGGGGATTAATACAGGCTGCAGACACCACCTTTGCCTCGACAGAGTCTCTGCGCAACCTTTCGATCTTAAGGATCGATCAGTTTCTTTTATGAGCCGAAATGACTTCTTTTGATTCCCAGCTGGAATCTCCTTCCAATCAATCCACAGGTCCTTTCGGAAGCCCCCCTGTGCGAGCAGCACTAGGCGCGAGCTCCACCCTCTCCGAGTGACCACAACGCTATGACCGAGGCTTAACCCCAAAAGGTACTTGTCGCAACTCGCAACTCACGAGTTCGTGAGTCGAGGCTCCCGACTCTTCTTTTCCAATCTCGCGATACCCAAGATCACGAAATGGGTATAGCTCTCCTCTGTCAGCGCCCTCCACGCGTGACCACCGGCTAAGCTTAACGCTAGATCCTCTCACTACTCACCACTTCGCAAGTCGAAAGGTTGAGCACTCATGCTCTTATCCCGTGAATCCCTGAGATGCGAGAAGTCAATGGAGTGTTAACTCCTTTCTCTCGGCGACGCGTGTCCGCTTGTCAATCATATGGGCCCCACTTTTTGGTTCTACCATGTGTTCCTTCGTGCCCGGCTTTCGACACTTCACGATTTCTGATGTCGAGAAGAGGTCCTCTCAACCTCCGAACCTCCGAATGCACGATACGCGTGATGAGGCTCTAATCCAATGCTCCTCCCGTGACCTGGATCCAACAGTGATCCTTGATCCTCGCAATTTTTCCACTTGCGACTTGGAGCACCCAACTCCTGGGCTTTTGCCTTGCGAACCTCCAAGTTCGCGAGATCCCTCGATTTCTGCCACCTGTCCTCCTCAGATGGGCAGTCCTGATCTTCTCGCGACTTCGCCACTCGCAAAGTCTAGGCTCCCAACCTTGGCACCTTCCCTTCACGAAACCCCAAGAAGCGATGTTAGCTTTCCCTCTTGTGTTCTTGCTATTCGCGACTTCGCAAGTCGAAGGGTTGAACTCTCGTTCCCTTATCTCACGAATCCCCGAGACGCGAGAGGTTAATGGGTGTTGACTCCTTTCACTAGGTGACACGTGTCCACCTATCTATCGCACAGGCCCACCTTGCGGTTCTACCACATGTCCCTCGTCCCCAACTTTGGCACTTCACGACTTCGCTTCCTGAAGCGCTACCTCCTTTGTATCCCGAAACCCGAAGTGCCGAGATCCCGAACTCCTTGCTACTCCTTATCGCAACTCACGACTTCGGGACTTTCGGGACAAAAGTCTCGACCTCCTATCCGCCGATATGCCAAAATGCTGAAATTTCGACACGTCATCAACGCGGGTCCCACAACAGAACTTCCTGCCTTTTTGGAGTTTCAGACTTCGCAACTTCGCGAATCCTTATGCTAAGCTTTCGGATCCTCAACCCACGAAACCCCAAAATACCGAGTTCCGATGCACTTCACCAATAACTGGCTCACACAAATCCTTTCGCCCCTTCGGGACTTCACCTTTCGCGACCTCGCGAATATTGAGGCAAGGGTTTTAACCCTTCAACTCGTGAATCCACGAAATGAAATTACACGAGTGATCCAAGGATCCTTATCGACTTAGATCCTACGGTCCGATTTTCTCCCGAACATAAAACTTGAAAATAGGCTTACCGTAACTCCCCTGCTCCTCTGCAAGATCTGACGGCTCTCGGGACTTCGTGAATTCTCCATGGAGAATTCTGACCATCCAATGCCTCCTTGACGACTCTCGTGAAGCGAACACGGTATTCCTTCGCTGTTATTTTGGGATTTCAAGAGGATCATTCTTCCTCGTACATGGTTACTAAGACTTGCGCCTTCAAATAATAATATAAATAATATATAAAGATATATATAATATATCTTTATATTATTATTTACATTCATCAACCTTTTCCACAAGGTCCATTCACATCACACATTCACATTTTTGAGTTTGCCACAGTTCTTGGCCAGTATAGTTATTTTTACAGACCAGGGGAAACAGGGTGTTACAATTCCCTCCCCCTTAAAGGAACATCGTCCTAGATGTTCTTATTTATCAATATGACATGCATGTATAGGTGTAAACAAAATTGGATATGCCTGTTTCATGGCATCCTCCATTTCGCATGTAGCCTCATCTGGGCCAAAATGTTTCCACTGCACCTTGACCTGTGCAATGGTTCGGTTCCGGAGCGGGGTTTCCTTTCTGTCCAGTATGCATTGAGGTTCTGGTAGAAATTCTCCCTCTGGTTCCACCTGGATCACAAACCAATCAATTATATGGTTAGCATCATGTACATATTTCTTCAATAATGAGACATGGAAAACATTATGTGCTTTGACTGTGGGAGGAAGTGCTAGCCTATAGGCTACAGGTCCCACTCTATCTAGAACCTCAAAGGGTCCACAATAACAATGTGACAACTTGGCACAAGCTCCCATTTTCAGAGAACTCTTCCGGGGTCTAACTCTGAGATATACATGGTCTCTCGTTTTGAACTCTCTTGGAGTTCTCTTTTGGTCGGCATAACTTTTCTGTCGGTTCTGGGCGACCTTCAGGTTTTGTTTTATCTGAGTCACATGTTGTTCCATTTCTTTCAACATGTCGGGTCCAAAAGAAATCCTGTTTACAGGATTACTCCACCTGACTGGAGTGTTACACGGTCTACCATAGAGGACTTCGAAGGGACTCATCTTTAAGGATGCTTGGTAGCCGTTGTTGTAGGCGAATTCTACCAGTGGTAGGTAGTCTTCCCATTTCTTGGGTTGATGCACTACATGCATTCT
>ML789509.1:0-12985 GCA_009831015.1 Picea engelmannii | reverse complement strand
AATCCACAGTGATCTGTCATAAGTACAAATTTTCTCCCCAGGAGGTAATGCCTCCACATTTTCAAGGCATGCACTATGGCAGCCAGCTCTAGATCATGGGTCACATAGTTGACTTCGTGCTCATTCAATTTTCAGGATTCATATCAGATCACACTTCCTCCTTGCATAAGGACTCCTTCGAGCCCTTCCTTACAGGCATCTATGCACATGAGGAAGTCAGCTTCTGGATCGACGATTTCCAGCACGGGTGCATGGGTCAGTAGATGTTTCAGGGTTTGAAATCTTTCTTCACACTTCTGTGTCCATAGGAATTTTGTCCCCTTATTCTGGAGGGCAGTGATTGGACAACCAATCTTGAAGAATCCTTTTATAAATCTCCTATAGTATCATGCTAATCCCATAAAGGATCTGACGTCTGAAACATCCTTTGGGGTAGGCCATTCCATAATAGACCTGATTTTGTCAGGGTCTACTGCTACTCCTTCTTCGAAGAGAACATGGCCTAAGTAATGTATTTGCTTGTGGAAGAATTCACATTTGCTGAATTTGGCATAGAGCTGATGTTCTCCTAGCACTTGCAACACAAGTCTAAGATGCTCTTCATTCTCTTTTCTGTTCTTAGAGTAAATTAATATATCATCAATAAAAACAAGCACAAATTTGTCTAGGAATTTGCTGAGAACATTGTTCATCAAGCACATAAAAGTGGCAGGGGCATTGGTCAACCCAAATGGCACCACCACAAACTCATAGTGACCATACCTCATTCGGAAGGCAGTTTTATGGATGTCTTCACCCTTGATTCGGACTTGATGGTATCCCGACCTCAAATCAATCTTTGAGAAAATAGACGCACCCCCCAATTGATCGAACAGGTCATTGATCTTGGGCAAGGGGTACTTGTTCTTTATAGTTACCTTATTGAGTTGCATATAATCTATACACAGTCTAAGGGTACCATCCTTCTTTTTCACGAACAGGACTGGTGCTCCCCATGGAGACACTCTAGGTCGAATATAGCCTCTATCCATCATTTCTTTTAATTGCATCTTGAGTTCAACTAACTCTGGTGTTCTCATCTGGTAGGGTGTCCTAAACACCAGCACCACTCCCGGTGCAAGTTCTATTGAGAAGTCTATGTCCCTTCTCGAAGGTAAACCCGGTACCTCTTCATGAAATAAATCTTTGTATTCTCTCAAGATAGGGTGATCGTCAAGGCTTGGTTTGTCACCTTCGATTGTTTTCAACACCTATATTTCATATAGGGTACATCCCTTTCGACAATACTTTCTCATTTGCAGAGCTGATATTTGTCTCACTGAGACAGGTTTTCGGATCCCTTGAAGGGTTATCTTTTTCCCTTCTTTACTTACACATTCTAAGGTTTTGTGGTAACAGTCCAATCTAGCTTTATGGGTGGATAACCAGTCCATACCAATCAACAGATCATACGATCCCAAGGGTAATAAGTTAAGGGTTGTTTGGGTGGGGAATTTACCCAACATCAATTGGCAGGCTAGTATAACCTCTGCTACCCTTCTTTTGGTGCCAGTGGCTAACTGTACCAACCATGGCTTGGTATGTTTTTGTGGCTGTACTTTACACTTATCAACAGCTTTAGGGGCTATATAACTCAAATTTGAACCAGGGTCAATTAAAACAGACACTAGATGGTTGGAAATCATACCTTCTATTTCCACTACTGAAGCTTGGTGGTCGGATTGGTTATTATCCAAGGCTGCATAAATTTGTGGCTCACTGCTGGACACATCATTGACGGTAGTAGCTTCTTGGATGTTATAAATCCTTCGACTATTCTGTTGTCGGTGTGGAAAGTCTCTCAATAGATGTTCTTCCCTGCAACCCCAACATTTCAAAGGTTCTCTCTTTGGGTTATCAGTCTTCACTGATATGGGTCCAGAAGTTTTATTTCTGCTCAAGGAGGGAAAATTTTGCTGGTGCATACTCCGGGCTGGGAAGCTCATTCTTGGGTTCTTCTTATAGTTCTTAAATCCTGGGGATTTAATTCCCCTTTTCTGAAATCTTGAACTATTCTTCTGTTTCCATCCTTCGCGAGGTTCTGCTCGATGCCCAAACTGTTCATGACAATAGGTTGCCTTTCGAATAGTTCCTTCTAGAGTCTTTGGCTCATCAAATTCAATTATGTCCCGATAGTCCTTAGGTAGTCCACTGATGAAGCATTGCACCTTTTCCTTTTTCGCCTTGATATAGGGTACATACCTCAACAAATCGAGGAATTTGTTGACATATTATTCTATAGTGAGTTGTCCCAATTTGAGTTCATAAAACTCTTTAGTCTTTTCGTCGAAATATTTTTCCGACAGATACTTCTTTCTGAAGTATTTCTCAAACCGTTCCCAAGATAGGTCCTCTTCACGAACCCCTTTCACATTCTTAAGGTCTTCCCACCAAATGGAAGCCTTCCGTTCAAATTGAAGGTGGCCACTCGGGCCTTCATATTTTTTGAAAAGTCATGGACTCTGAAATACTTCTTTAGTCCGAGTAGCCAGGCCTCTGCTTCCTCTCCCTTATTTATTTCACCGTCGAAGGAGGGTGGTTTGTCTTTTCTGAATTCTTCGAATTTACGACCTTTGGAAGGCTTTTGATTATTTTGTTTCTTTCGAGGATAGTAATTGGTTCTGCTGCTAGAAGAGCCCTCTGAATCGCCAGCTTCCTTCTTAGAGGAATCATCCGACGCTTGTCCTTTACCTCTGGGGTGGACCTTTTTCGAGGTGCTCCTCTCAGTGTGACCACTGATATGACCATGTTTCTGAGTTTCAGGTTCATGCTGCATTTGTCTTTGTAGATCGGATAAACTCTGCAGTAAAACTGCGTTAATTTCTGTTTGTTTTTCTTGTTCTTTCATCATCCTTTCATTGTCTACCTTACAACTTTGTAATTCGACCATGAGGCTCCTCACAGTCTCAGCTAGATCTGGGGGGGTCCCTGCTGCCCTCCTTTCATCAGACTCTTCGTCTCTATTGTGGGAGCCTTCTCCCACTTCTTGGTGAGTCACCATACTATGCGTTGATAATTTCCTGCGGTTGATCTTCCGCTTCTGTGCAAAAGGAAAAATGCTGGTTGTTAGTCAATATTTATATTTATTTATAGCCAGTACATAATTCATATTTTCTCATGTACACACACACAATAGGGGTTTTTCATTCTTAACTTCATCTTTTGATTAGGAAGGTTAAGACAGGGGGGTTACTCTTTTTAGGAGTGTTCTGAACAGAGCTTCTGCACAACTCGTTCATGAGCCCAAGCGGGTCGAGTGTTGTAACCATGCTCTGATACCAATTTGTCACACACCCACTACGACGTAGTAGATTTTTCACCTTTTCTCGAGGGACAGAATCCCCAAAACCCTACGGGGCTTAACACAGGCTGCAGATGCCACCTCTGCCTCGACAGAGTCTCTGTGCAACCTCCCGATCCTAAGGATCGATCAGTTTCTTTTATGAGCCGAAACGACTTCTTTTGATTCCCAGCTGGAATCTCCTTCCAATCGATCCACAGGTCCTTTCGAAAGCCCCCCTGTGCGAGCAACACTAGGCGCGAGCTCCGCCCTCTCCGAGTGACCATGGCGCTATGACCAAGGCTTAACCCCAAAAGGTGCTTGTCGCAACTCGCAACTCGTGAGTTCGTGAGTCAAGGCTCCAGACTCTTCTTTTCCAATCTTGCGATACCCGAGATCACGAAATGGGTATAGCTCTCCTCTGTCAGCGCCCTCCATGCGTGACCACCGGCTAAGCTTAACGCTAGCTCCTCTCGCTACTCGCCACTTCACAAGTCGAAAGGTTGAGCACTCATGCTCTTATCCCATGAATCCTCGAGATGCGAGAAGTCAACGGAGTGTTAACTCCTTTCTTCCGGCGACGCGTGTCCGCCTGCCAATCATACGGGCCCCACTTTGTGGTTCTGCCACGTGTTCCTTCATGCCCAGCTTTCGTCACTTCGTGATTTCTAATGTCGAGAAGAGGTCCTCTCAACCTCCGAACCTCCAAATGCACAATATGCGCAATGAGGCTCTGATCCAACGGTCCTCCTGTGACCTAGATCCAACGGTGATCCTTGCTCCTCGAGATTTTGCCACTCGCGACTTTGAGCACCCAACTCCTGGGCTTTCGCCTTGCGAACCTTCGAGTTCGTGAAATCCCTCGATTTCTGCCACCTGTCCTCCTCAGATGGACAGTCCTGATCTTCTCGTGACTTCGCCACTCACAAATTCTAGGTGCCCAACCTTGGCACCTTCCCTTCACGAAACCCCGAGAAGCGATGTTAGCTTTCCCTCTCGCATTCTCGCTATTCGCGACTTCACAAGTCGAAGGGTTGAAATCTCGTTCCCTTATCTCACGAATCCCCGAGACGCGAGAGGTCAATGGGTGTTGACTCCTTTCACTAGGTGACACGTGTCCACCTATCTATCGCACGGGCCCACCTTGCGGTTCTACCACGTGTCCCTTGTCCCCAGCTTCGGCACTTCACGACTTAGCTTCTCGAAGTACTACCTCCTTTGTATCCCGACACCTGAAGTGCCGAGATCCCGAACTCCTCACTACTCCTTATTGCAACTCGCGACTTCGGGACTTTTGGGACAAAAGTCTCGACCTCCTATCTGTCGATATGCCGAAATGCCGAAATTTCGACACGTCGTCAATGCGGGTCCCAAAACAGAACTTCCCACCTTTTTGGAGTTTTAGACTTCATGACTTCGCGAATCCTGATGCTAAGCTTTTGGTTATTCAACCCACGAAACCCCGAAATACTGAGTTTTGATGCACTTCACCAATAACTGGCTCACACAAATCCTTTCGCCCCTTCGGGACTTCGCCTTTTGCAACCTCGCGAATCTTGAGGCAAGGGTTTTAACCCTTCAACTCACGAATCCACAAAATGAGATTACGCGAGTGATCCAACGGTCCTTGTCGACTCAGATCCTACGGTCCGATTTTCTCCCAAACTTAAAACTTGAAAATAGGCTTACCATAACTCCCCTGCTCCTCTGCAAGATCTGATGGCTCTCGGGACTTCACGAATTCTCCAAGGAGAATTATGGCTGTCCAATGCCTCCTTGACGACTCTCGTGAAGTGAACACGGTATTCCTTCGCTGCTATTTCGGGATTTCAAGAGGATCATTCTTAATCGTACAGGGTTACTAAGACTTGCGCCTTCAAATCCTTTTCCAGGTTCTTGGTGAGGTTTCTAAGAAGGGTGTCTCTATGGGGAGATCTATCCAAGGTATTACCTGAGACAGATAAGGGTATAGATTTCTCGAGAACAGACTTGAAGTCTGAATTAATTCAATACGTGTATAAATAGCGATTTATAAAAAATAAGCCATACGTAGTCTTTCCATTATAAGCGTGCAACCACCATTTCTAAATCAAAAACACTACATAGGTAGTCTTATACTCAAACCATTCATAAAACTGCACAGACTGTGAGCATACATGTCAGCATATAAATTTTAAGATGCAAAATGTAAAATACTTATCAGAAATAACACCAGATGTGATTGCAACTGCTGAGAGGGGTGCTCGTTTCCACCCAACCGTAGGCTCAGTGACTCCCAACGGATTTACCACTAGCCACCCTCGAGCTGAGACCACGATGTTGCGAGACTGCATCTCGGTTTTCCAGTGACCGAGAATGAAGGTTACTCTCCTTCTTCTCCGCTATCACTCACTCTGTGTTTTTCCAGAGTTCCTCTTCCTCTTTCCCTCGCGTCTGCCCTTGATCGCCCACACTTCCTGCCTTTTCTTTGTTCGGCGAGGTTGCATGTGGCATGATTTTCCTCATAGTGGTCAGGTCTGAGGACTCTACGGATGGGCGGTTCACCCCCATCCCTCATTACTCATGAGGATCCCTTTACCTACCAATCCTGATGAGTCATTTAATTCGGGGCCAGCGAGCCACTCTTGGTTCTCCGGGCCAGTGAAGTCCAAATACGGTATTGGTTTCAGCAGAAGTTAACGCCACCTTTCCAGGTGCCTTCCACCACCTTTCTTCAGCCATCGTGGTCTCTTTTTCAGCACCTTCCCCTCTCATTAGTCCTGCAATATATATATATATATATTATTATTTACATTCATCGACCTTTTCCACAAGGTCCATTCACATCACACATTCACATTTTTGAGTTTGCCATAGTTCTTGGCCAGTATAGTTATTTTTACAGACTGGGGGAAACAGGGTGTTACAGTGCATCCCAACTCATACTTACCCACATGAGCTCTTACTCTCTGCAAGCTCATTCCCTCCCAATACACACACAATGCAAAGAAGAAAAACCAAGCTCGCTTGTGACTAGAATGATGGCCTCAGGATCTACACTCAGAGGACAGGATAACCTTGCCTGGGGATCTGTGTCCCTCCCTCTGACTATTCTAATGCTTATGATTACAAGGCTGCCAGACCTGTGACTTCACGACATTCATCTTGCTAACAGTTAAGCCAAAAATAAGAAAACAAAACTGCAGCTGCAGCTGCACCTTCTCAGTGGTTCCTCAGACTTCCAAATCCAAACATACATCGACAATAAATTCCAACTGCTGACATATTTCTGGATGTTATTGTTCCTTCAGAGAGATGAGTAAAATACTTGGCATTGTGTTAACCTTCTCTTCACAAAAACGAACGTTTGTTCGTATGGGCACTAATCCCCCTATCCTCTATGCGATCGATGTTATAATCATGCGCTAAAGTCTCTAGTCGCCCACTCCTTCACTCATCGATGCCCATTCCTTCATCCATGTAACCTTGCACTAGATCCAAGCGCTAAAGGTGTCATCGTTGACACCCTTATCAACGAAGAAAATAACAATACCCAACTGTTCTAACCCGACGATGTACATATCGTCGTCGACGCTTTTACCAGAGAGAAAAACACACATGCTCGACTAACCCGACAATACATCAATCCCGATGAAACATGGTCCACTTATGTCATTCTAGATTTAATTGACACCGTTGATCTCTCCTCCGACTTAATCTCCACCTTCGGTTAAATTAGCTTGCCCCAATTCATCGTCATCAACGCCCACCTCTCGTCGGCACAAATTCCAAGCATGTCGTCATTGACGATCCCAGAATCGTTGTCGACACAATTCCTTAAGGGATGTTTGGGGTCCTGATATGACGAGTCCCGATGATACAAAAGAAATCACCAATGGTTCTTTCTCGTTGATTATGGATAAGGGTCCACCAGATCAAATCTCGATTGTTGGATGGATTTAATTGTCCCCGATATCACTTAGGGATGGATCATCGTTGATCCTACCATGATCAACGATCATGATTCACAACCTTCCTTCCATTTCCCTCCTGGTCATGAAAAATCAGCTGCTATGCATCCTTTCAAAGGCCATAGATCCAAATCACTTAGAGTAGATCTCGAATGCCGATCTCCTTGAATTTTTCATCATCAGAACTAAGAGAAATTTGAAGTTCTGATCCAACAAACCTATCCCTGACGATTGTCAACCTCTGATTAATCGATCATCTCCTTATCTTGATCGGATGATCAATGTTCCTTGATTCTTCATGAAGGGATTCAAACTCTGATTCAACCTGCGCATAGAGAAAAGTCTGATTCTTGTCCCACCATGATTTCAAATGGTTTTTGAACCATGCACTTGACCCAGATCTATTCCAATTCCTCAGGATCACCGATCTCATTTGATGATCGATGATTAGATCACGATCTATCTCCTTTACGTGAGATTTTAAACACAGAATTCGACCCGAACTTGCAACAACGATTATGAGAGAGTCCAATCTGGATTTCATTGACTCAACATAGGAACACCAAAATAATGATTGGGATATCCAATCTCCACATTCTTCCATCTTCTCTTTTGATGTAACATTTTCTTCTAAATACTCTGAAGTGCTTCACATTTGTTGGTCTTCCTTTCCATAGCTCGTAGGGTGTTTTGTCATTGTTGTTTTTGAGCATTACTCTGTTTTGAATCTGAATTGTTGTATGCACTGCATGTGTCCAAAAAATATCTATCAATTTGGAATCCATTAACATTGTTCAAGCCATTTCCTGTACTGTTTTGTTATTTCTTTCAACAACTCCATTTTGTTGAGGTGTCCTAGCAACGAAGAATTTCCTTTGTATTCCATGCTTGCTATAGAAGTCCATAAATTCCTTTGAAGTGAACTCTCCTCCATTATCAAATCTCATTTTATTTTTGAATCCATTTCATTTTCAACCATTTCCTTGTAGACCTTGAAGTTTTCAAAATCTTTTGACTTATTCCTGAGAAATCAAACTGCAATCATTCTTGTATAATCATCAACTAATAACATCAATTATTTCTCACCTTTTAAACCCTTTGTTGTAGTCGGTCCAACTATATCAGTATGCATAATTTCCTGTGGTTTTGTTGTTGAATATTCCTTTGATTTGAACCTGGTCTTTGTTTGCTTTCCTTGTTGACAATGCTTGCATAAAGTGTTGGTTGGTTTCGTGATCTGGGGCATTTATCTAACTGCTTCCTTCCTTCTGAATTTGACAAGGTTATCAAATTTTATGTGACCCATTCTTTTGTGACATAGCCAACATTCATCTTCCTTTCCTAGACAACACTTTTCATTTATAATTTCACTTAATACATATATGTTGCTTGAAGTTCTTGCAGCTGTTGCAATCAATTTTAATGAACCTTATTTTCTTATCTCGCACTTCTATGAATCGAAAGTAATTTTATGACCTTGGTCACACATTTGACTTACATTTAGAATATTATGTTTCATATCTTCTACTAGTAGAACATTTTTTGTGTTGGTATTCTTGTTTCCAATTCTGACTGTGCCTTTTCCAATGATTTTAGTTGAATCATCATTTCTGAAGAAGACTGATCCATCTCTTTCCTTTCTTAATGTAAGAAACTTGTCTTTATCACATGTCATGTGTTTTTAACAGCCACTTTCAACATACCAACCGCGTTTCTTATGCTTAGCTTGTAGAGAGAGTGTGCATTATTTATTGCTATATTGATTTTGATTTCTTATCCATGTTCTCTTTTGAGGTTCATGTCTATGATTGTTGTTGTTTTGTTGTGGTTCTCTTTGAGGGATTGTCATTCTACAATCTTTGGCCATGTGTCCAAAGTTGTTGCACTTGTAGCATTCCACTTTGGTGCTCAATGATTCAAGCCTGTTGTAGCTTCTTCTATGTGTTTCACTAGGCCTTCTTGGATAACCCTTTTGTGTATGACTTTCAAAGTTGTTTATGTTCCTGTTGTTAGCTCTACAATTCACAGCTTTATGTCCAAAATTATTGCATGCATAACATAAACCAAAAAATATAGTTTGATACCTGGGAGTTGAAGATATTCTAAAAGGAGTTACTCTTATGAATCCTTCTTCTTCCTGAGGCCTATTTATTTATGTCAGTCACTGATTATAAAATCTAAATCTTCTCGGTGGAGGAGTGTCCCTGTAATATTCCTTGTAGGTCTTCCTATCCCATTTGATTGTTTCTGCATAAATTTTTGGATATGTTTCTTGTTCTGTTGTTTTGGAGCTTGATCCCTTTTCTGTCTGATTGTATCCAAGTTTGGACTTGTCATGATGAGGTTTTTGACTGCCGATAATGTTATCCAAAACTTTTGAGATGTTCTGCATATTTTTCTTTTGAAGATCCTTTCTCAATGTGATAATATTTGCTTCCAAATTTCCAATGATCCTGTCTCTTTCTTCTAACTTTTCTTTGATTACTTCTTCAATCTAATTAAACCTTAAATTTCGTGATCATTTTTTCTAGTTCCTGAGTGTCTTCTTTCTTTTCTAGTTCTGCTTGTAGCTTCTTGTTTTTCTTCTTTTCTCTTCTTATAACTTCTATGGCACTCAACAATTCTTCTCGGTATTCAACTTCTACCTCTTCATATTCTTCTTCGGTGTCTTCTTTATCAAAGCCTTTTATTTCCATAAATAGAAATCTTTATGTCTCACTGTCACTGACTTCATCTTCATATGATGAGGAGTTGTCTTCTTTGGTGCATAAGATTTTCTTGAAAGATTTATTTTTGGTTCTTTTGCCTTTATATGTTTGTTTGTTATTTGAGTAATCTTCATCATTCCTCTTATTTTTCTTATGAGAAAACTAATTATCAAAATGACCAATATCATCACAATTAAAACAAATCAATGGAAGCTTATCTTTATATTTGTCGTTGGTTCCCTTGTTCAATCTTCTGACAAAGTTGGTCACTTCTTCGTCATCTTCCGAGATGTCACTGTTGCTGCTATGTTCTTTCTCTATTTTCTTTCCCTTTTGCTTTGACCTTTTGGATGCTTTGAAAGTTGCTTCTTTTATATCTGGATTTTCCTGTTCAATTCTCATTTCATATGCTGTGGAGATTCCATGTAGTTCGTCCATGCTTATTGAGTCTAGATCTGATCTTTCTTCTAGTGTTGATATCTTAGGATCAAATCTCATAGGAAGATATCTTAGTACCTTATGAACAATTATAGATTATTTAATTTCTTCTCTCAATACTATGATTGCATTCATTGTTTCATCGACTCGTAAGAAGTAAGTTTCAATATTCTCATATTCCTTCATCTTTAGTTGTTCGAACTGACCTCTATAAGTTTGAAGCTTTGCTTCTTTGACTTTTGAATTTCCTTCATAAATATTTTAAATTTTGTCCCAAATCTCTTTAGCAGATTTACAATGTATAACTTTGGTGTATATTGATTCACCAAGACCATTCAGAAGTGCATGTGTGGCTTTGGACTTATTTTGACCAAGTTTTATTGCTCTTTCACTTGTTGGTGGAATTGTTGGTTCTTTGTATCCATCTACTACAGATTGCCAAATTTCAAATCCCTTTGTCTGTATATATTTTTTCATCCTTCTGCTCCAGAATGCATATTTTTTTCCATCAAACTGTGATATTCCATTTTTATCCATGTTCTTACTCTCCATGATCTACCTTTAAGTGGTTAAACTAATTCCTGAAGGAACCGGATCTGATACCAATTTTTGGATTACTGAGAGGGGGGAGTGAATCGGTAATAGAGCAATATAATCCTTTTTAACCATAAAAAGAAAGTGTCATATCAATGTAGCATTATCATCCAATAGTTGCAATGAAAAAATGAGCAATCATACACATACACAATACACCAATGTTTTTACGTGGAAACCAAAAGCGGGAGAAAACCACAATTTTTTTTTTCTTATATGTCTTTAAGAATTACATTCATTGGAAGCACCAACTTCCTTTGTTTTACAGCTGCAACTGGAAGGAGGCTCCAACCCCCTAGTTTCTCAAGCTACAACCTGAGGGAAGCTCCAACTCCCCAATTCTTTGGCTACAACCAGAAGGAGGCTACAACCCCCTATGTTCTCCCGCTACAATCGGAAGATGGCTACAAACACTTGCCCTTGCCCCGTCCAATTGCCCTGACGTAGAAGTAGAATGATGGAACCACTGTCACACTATCATTGTGAGATATACCATTGTAAAACTATACCAACCTGTACCACTAACCTGCAACCAACCTGTACTACTGCCCTGCAATCAATCCGTACCTGAACTGAGCATGTATCAAACAAATACAACAGATATGCAACATGTAGTTCTACAACATGCGTATGTACATGCCCTATCTGTTATGCAGCCTGTTTATGGCTTCTGAAACTAGGTTTTTCTTTATTCTAAAAACTTTTGACCCTTAGTAACCTCTTTCACATAGATATGAAACCTATCACTGTATCCAGACTATAACTGTACTCTGTGCATGCATCCTCATACATAACCTTTACCCAAAGCATCTATATCTCTCTAGTCATGTGCCATACAATGTGCATAATCATGAACAATTATAATCACCCTCACATGATCTAGACATCAAACCCTTTCTAATATTCAACCTCTCAATACATCAACCACTTCACAAATACAAGCTCTCAACCATGTACCACAAAAACCCTTAGCCATATGCCAAGAAATACAAGATGTGCCTCAACTCTAACAAGAAGTATCAATGATAAATATTGATTATACCAGCATTGTTTTTCTGTAGATCTGACTTATATAGAAGATCCCATACAACCACTAGTCTCTCTAGGGAGAATCCTCAAATCTCCATAACTATTTCTCATGCATACATCAAAATCCAACTACTAATAGAAATAAGACATACCTTTTGAACCAGTGGATAGATATGATGTATCTAATCACTGTAGACCTTCCTAGGAGCCTGTTCTCGTAATCTAAAACCTTGTCTTCTTCATCTCCTCAAATTTCCATGGCTTTTCCCTCACGCACGCATCCTGTTATACTGACGGACGACATGTGTACGAGATCTGTTATACTGGTAGCCCGTGTATGTGCGTGCCTTGTTGTATTGTTAGCCCGCGTACACCTCAAAACTTAGGTTTTTTTTTATTCTCTGTAATTATGAAACTTTCGTCGTCAACCCTTCGTGCTTTCTTAGACTTTTGCAACTTCAGATATATCAATGAGTACTTGTAATAAGCCTTACACAATAATAGATATTCAATGTGCTCAAGTATATTTAAATGAGAGACCCTTGCCTCTTATTTATACTTTCATGTAGCTTCCTCAAGGGGTTACCTTCTAACCATCTTAACCCACTTTCCCTATTTTAGGGCTAACCCACTTCTTACCACTTGCCCACTTAACTTGACCATTTTCCACAAATATTAAGTTCTCCACTAACTTTATTATTTAAATAATTTCTTTTGCAATCACTTTGACTTATCCATAAATAGTAAATTATCCACCAACTTTGTTATTTAAATAATTTCTTCTTTGCACCCACTTTGACTACTTTGACCTTTTGGGGCTTCTATATGACTCATGAGGGTTCTCCAACTTCACATGGCCATAACTCTCTAACTGTGAGGAGTTATGTGATGTTCCACATACCACCGAAAATGGTGTGACTTGTACTATCCATCTAGAATAGTCTTAC
>ML789508.1:224806-234905 GCA_009831015.1 Picea engelmannii | reverse complement strand
ATATTGGAAGAATTTAATTCTTCAACCTGTAGCATCAACCTTAGAGAAAAAAATTCCATCTCGGTAGGAAGAATGGCTTCTTGAACATAAACAAGCTAGAAGGGAGTGCAACCGGTGCTCACCTTGGTGGTAGTGTGATCTGCCGAAAGGGCGTAAGTGAGGAGAGTGTGTCATTGATGAGGCTTATCTTCAATTAGCCTCTTGATAATTCTAACCATATTTTTGTTAGTAGACTTAGCTTTCCCATTTCCTTGAGGATAATAAGTTGATGAGGTAAAATGTTTAACCCCCAGTTTAGCTAGTAACTGAGTCAACTTAGCAAAAATAAAAGCAGGACCATTGTCTATAATAATTTCCAAAGGAAGATCAAATCTAGATAAAATATTAGTTTCAAGGAAAGAAATCACTTGCTCATCCTATGAATGCTTAAGTGGGACAACCTTAGTCTATTTTGTGCAATAATATGTGGTTGTCAAGATGAAAACTTGCCTTGCTAAAGATGGAGGATTAATAGGACCGATAAATTCCAGGCCCCATTTTGTAAAAGGAAAGTTACTGAGGATAGGTTGTAAAGGCATGGCAGAATGGCATTCTTTCCCAACAAACTTCTAGCACTTGTCACAAGATCTTGAAAAATTAAAAGAATCATGAAAAATTGAAGGCCAATAGTACCCTTTCCTGATAATCTTAAAATCATTAGTTTTAGTAGAAAAGTGGCCACCCACATGAATGACACAATTTGATGATCCATGGGTCTCTTGTAACAATTTATGGGCTTCCTCATTATTCAAACAATGAAGTAATATACCATCGGCATATCTCCTAAACAAGAAGTATCCTAAAATGATGTATCTGGAAGATTCAACACAGATCATTCTCCTTTGATGAGTATCTAAGTTATATGGACATCTCTGATTTTGCAAGTAATATACGAGATCTTTATACCATGGATGTTCAACTATAGGAAGGATTTGACTGTCCATGTAAAACAGTGTTGACAGAGGATTATCTTGTTCATCAATTTCTTCATGTGCTTCAACATGTTGAGCCAAGTGAAGGGCTAAGTCACGTCCCTTAATGGTTTTAGAAGTCATGATGGTTAAATCATGCTCTTGGATCTTGGCAAGCCAATGTGCGAGTTTCCCTAAAAGATAAGTCCGTGAGAGAAAAAACTTGACAGCAGGTAAAGGGACTTTTACCAGCGTGTGCTTACCTAAGATAAAGTGGTGAAATTTCTCAATGGCTTTAATAAGAGCGAAAGCATGTTTTCAATATAAGAATATTTGAATTCATCATCTGAAAAGCTTTGACTCATGTAAGCTACTAGTTTTTTGTTAGCTTGGTCATCACATTGTATGAGGATCGCAGAGACTGCTTCCTCTGTGGAATTAGTATATATAGTAAATTCTTTCTCAAAATCTAGCTTCACCAAAACCGGTGCAGAACTGATTGCCTTCTTAATACTTACGAAATCATTTTCGACGTCATCAGTCTCAAAAAAGGAGTGATCTTGCTTAAGAATATTGTGAATTGGTTTGACCATTACAACAAAATCAGGAACAAACCTACGGACAAAGTTGATAATGTCCATAAAGGCTTGAACCTCCTTTTTGGAAGTAGGAGCAGGAAGATTTAGGATAGTAGCAATCCTTTCGGACTCTATTCTTATTCCTGAATTGGAGACAATGTGCTCAAGGAGTTTTCCCTTGGTAACGCCAAAGATAGACTTAGAAGGATTTAAAGAAATGTCAAATTTCCTACATCGCATGAGAACCTTTCTAAGATGACCAAAATGATCTGATCAATTCTTTGAATATACAATTAAGTCATCAATATAAATCTGAATAATTTTGTCGATCAAATCATCAAAATCTATTTGCATAGCTCTTTGGAAAGTGGCACCTGCATTAGATAATCCAAAAGACATGTGTTCATAAGCAAATGTGTCCCAACATGTAATAAAAGTGGTTTTATAGTTACCTGTCCTTTTTGCCTTGATCTGATTATAACCAGAAAAATCGTTAAGTAAGGACATCATCTGTGACCCTGCAACTTGCTACAAAATCATTTCCATATTAGGGAGAGGAAAATGGTCTTTTATGCTTTCTCTATTTAATGCATAGAAATCAACGCAAAGTCGAATCTGACCAATTTTTTTTCGAACGGGAACCAAATTGGAAACCCACTCAGAATACTTAACAGGAAAAATTATCCCAGCCTTCAAGAGTTTTTCCAACTCCTTCTGAATAGTCGCTTCAAGTGTCGGGTTAATGGGTCTTTGTTTTTTCCTAACTGTTTTTATGTCCTCCTTGATAGGAATGGCATGTTGTATAAGAGTAGGATCAAAACTACAAATATCCTCATAGGACCAAGATAAAACATCTTGAAATTCGTGAAGTAACTCAATGAATTTCAACTTTTTTTCATCAGTACATTGGGCACCAATCTTAACATTCTTTGGGGAATCGGGTGTCCCAATGTTCAAGGAAATGGTTTCACCCACTTTCCTTTTTAACTCCTCTTCTTTATGTGTTTCTTTGTTTCCTACATCACTTGATGAAAATTAACTTTCTAGAGGAGTCTAACCCTTCAGAATTTTGTTGTTTTCCATGGATATAATCTCCTTGGGCTTATAAGGTTCATTTTGTATGAAAGCACAGATGCTTTCATCACTAGGGAAGACCTGTCATGGCTCTACATTGTCAAGGATATGAGGGATATATAAGGATTGAAAGGTGCAATCAGGTCTTTGTGGCAGAAGTTGCCAAGTAGGAGAGGCTGCAAAAACAGATAGCCTGTCATCCATTGAGTTCAATTCCATTTTGACATGAGTGATGTTAAAAGATAATAAGTTCAAGATAAGCGCCCAAACAGCTTGGGTGTAACGTTTTATTAACTTGTTGTTAGGAGAATATATTTTGCGTACAACGTTTACAATAAGTTTAGAGTCCCCAAAAACTGTAAGGTGACCACAACCTAAATTATAGGCATTTTCAATGCCCAGTAGTAATGTTTCAAATTCGGTGACATTGTTTGTGAAACAAAACTCTAATCTATATAAAAATTTGTGAATCTTACCTACAGGCGAGTACAGGATAATGCCAGCTCCATTACCTTCGTTGGAGCATGAACCATCAAAGTGCATATACCACATCCCATCCTCCAAGTCGATTTGTTCCAAGGTAGTGTTATCCTCATATGCAAAGATAGAATACACTCCTAGGTCCTCTTCAATATAATTTACATTAGGATGTGGGATGCTTTCTATATAAGGTGAAATCCTTCCCTCCCTTAGGACTATGATGTTTTTCCCATTCCGAGGAACATATAAGTGTATCCCATCGAGCGAGAGGTATCCACCTGTCAGAGCTTGCTAGTCTCTTCCTAAGATGATTGTATAATTACTCATTGGCATGTCAATCACCTGAATATTAAGGGTTGTCCTTATTCTAGGATGCATGCAAAAAACCAAGGTCACGTCCTTGATTTCACCTATGGTCGATTGTTGTAAACTATTATAAGAGAGCATGCTTCTGGCATTTTTATTTGTATAAGACAAGCCTAGCTCTTCCATAATAATCTTTGACATTACGCTTGGGCCCGAACCGCCATCAATTAGACAACAATGGGTTATTTTGTCCATAATCTTTACAGAAATGAAAAATGGGGGGTTTTTACAGGGTGTCTAAAATTATGTACACCTACTTTATTTACACTAGAATCCTCTTCTTTCTCCTCTTCAGAGAGATTGGCTATGGTGGAAGTTTTTCCTTCCATGAAATTTTTTAGATGCTTTTGTTGCTCACGGACGACAACCATGTCTAGAAGAGTAGCATCTGCCTTGATGTTAGACAACTGGTTGAGAATATTATATTTGAAAGAGGGAAAAGGATAAAGGACTCCTTGACTATAAGGAGTTTTAGTAACCAGTACAGTAGTAGCCGGTGAAGATGAGCTTGGGCTAGAAGAAGTATGAGGGGGATCATATTTTCCTTTTGAAGCATATGATTTATTCCTAGTGTTTATGATCATGACATCCTATGGTTTTGGGAAATCTAGAACAACAATGGTAGTTTCAGGCCTTTTGCCAAAGATTTTATCTCTGGCACTCTTCTTTACCTCACACGTACTTTTGTCGTGGTGTTCCTCACAAAAGTTACACCAACTGCGAGGCATGATGGATTTAGGCTGAAAGATGTTTTCATTTGAATTCCTAAAGGGTGGTGAAGAAGAAGACGAGACTCCGAGAGTAAGTGAATGGACATTTCATTTCCGCTCATACGCTATCATTCGGTTATTCATATCTTGTACAAGTTGTAAGAGGCCAAACATGCTCATTGGTTTAATTGAGTCTCCTTTGGGAAGACATGTTCTTTCAAATTGTTCTTCATACTCTAGACAAGTATGCAGAGAAGAACCAAGATTGTCAATGGATTTTTCTTCAATCCTATGATGGTAAGAGGAAGGTAGAGCATTATACTAATGCATAAAATCGGCTTCGTTCTAAGGGAGAATAAGTTTGGGAATTTGATTATATAACTTGGTGAAACATAACTTGAAAGACTTGATAGTCTCACCATCTTTATACGCAATGTTATTGTATTTTTGTAATTGTTCAATTGGTCTCTTAGACTGCCCATAAGTCAGTTTGAACCAGTAAAATAACTCTTCCCAAGTGGAAAGAATCTCGGGAGGAAGATCAAATAAATATGTCGTTGCTTTCCCTTCAAGGGAATTAACAAATAAGCGCATACAAGTATCATTGTCACTAGCTCCTATATTGTGACAGGAATTAGAGAATGCCACCAAGTGTTCATTTGTAGTGACTGTGTTATTTCCAGAAAACCTAAGGAGATTCTCTTTGAATTTAGGAAGTAGACGAGTAGCAAGTGCTAGGTTCAGAGGGGAGGATACATGCCACGGGGTAGAAGTAGCATCCTCTTCGAATTGAAAGAGCCCATACTTTTTAATGACCTTGGCATGGTTTGTAGTTGAATGGACTGGAATTTGATGACTATACAAGTTGTCAATCACTGATGAGGTCGAGGGTTGAGAAGTTGAGGCACCTCCAGTGCCACCACCAGATGCCATTTTGTGAATGATGGGTGGGAGTGAGAAAGATGAACTAGATGAATCAGAAACAGTTCTCCTTAGAGGGCCTTGTTGGGATGACATAATAACACTCTTTCTTCCTATTTCAGTGATAGGAGTGATTTCAAGAGACAATCCTCTTCTTCTCCTAGAGATACGAGGATTTAAGGACATGAAAAGAGGATCACAACTTTAGGGAACAAAAATCTTATAAGTGATTCCTAGGCTACCTTTGTCTGGCCTCCCAGCATTCCTAAACACTTATTTCTTGTTCAATTACTGCCCACGAGCATTCAACCTCAACCCAGGTATCCGCAGTCTCTAAGATGGTATCGAATAAGGTTAGAGCAATGTTGGTTTGGCCTTTAAGACCGAGCTCAATATTGGGTTGCCTTGTAACCGATACTGTTATGAAGAAAATAAAACAACCAAAGAATCAAAAGCAGAAACATAAAAATATTCAATGATAATGCGAATTAAATCAACCAGAGAGATATGGAATATCTCCCCAGTATGGTCGCCAAATAAATGTTGAGGAAAAGATATGAATTATCTTACTCAAGCATTTTTTAATCATGATTGGCTAGGACAAGATAGTCGGGAATATAACCCTATGCTTTATAGCCTCATAAATAATTTCCCAACCCACAAGTGTTAATTACCAGGGCTTACGCTGATTTATTAATGAAAATAATGTTGCAAAAATAAAATAAAATTTTAGTTTAGTTTCATAAACATATACACATTACAGAAAGTAAATATGGAGATCGAAAATCAAAAGTGACCAAGTCATAAATACACACAAATGAGACGGAATAACAATCTGATTTATTTCATTCCAAGATATCAAAAGTGTTTTTCTCTTTACAAAACCCTGTGAGGGCATGGATCAAAGTATAATTTAGAGATCCTCGATGAACACCATACAAAAGGATACTGACAAGAAGTAAAAAATTAAAATTTATAATATGGATCAGCTTGCCATAGACTGCTGTCAATTTGACTCTGCAAAATATCTTTCATCAGCTATGAAACTCAATCCATAAACAAACAAGTATACATAGACTATCAAGGATGGATCAACATCTCTAAAACAAACATCTGAATGATATGGTTCAACTTTGAACCTTGTTGTCTACAATAGGACCCTGCTGTCAAAAAGAGAATTAGGCTTTGAATAACTCAAGAATGAATGAAAAATAAACTATCTCATGAAAATAAAAGAGAAAACCTTAGTCTTGTTTTCTCCTTCTATTCTCCCCTTTGTTCCTTCTTCTCATTTGGATTTTATGCATTCCAAATAAGTTGAAGTAGTTCAATTACTTCTTTTAGTTAAGTCAGTTGAACTTAACTAATTTTAGTTTAAAAGAAATAATAATAATAACAGTTAAGGGTCTTTATTTAATAATAACTAAGTAGGTGGGACCCTTTGTCACTCCCTTCTTTTATTCTTTTCAAAATAAAACACAATTGGATAATCATTTAAACACATGTCGCCTTGTAACTCCCTTAAATACCTTCAAAATTTGAATATTTGAATATCATAAATAATTTAAATCATATCCAAAAATATGTAAATATTCACATAATCCATAATATCCCAAAAAATAGCTTGTTGTCCAAAACTTTTTGCAAACCACTGTCTTCAACAACTCAATCATAAAAATACATAAATTAAAATACATACTTCCCACTCTCAGAGGCAATCCTTATTTTATCATTGTTATCCCCTTTGGATTTCCCAGAAGTAGCCTTTGGTTGATTCGAACCTTGAGGTTGTATCTCACTAATAACATGGGGACAATCATCCTTCAGAAGCATACAGGAGGACATTGATCTTGAAGAGTCATTTGAAGGAGAGGAAGGGGAGGCAGTAGCTTTGCCTTTATCTTGCACATGGGGAACATAAGTTTTGAGCCTTTTACTAGCATGAGAGGATTGAACAGGTGAATGCACAGGGGCAATTTCAACATTAGGATTTACATGTGGGGGAGGAGGTAATGACAAATTGGGCCAGCCATGATGGTAAGAGACTGTCAGATTGACAATCTCTTTCCATCCATCATTTGTAGGGATTTCTGGTTGCAAGAACACATGAGGAGGCACACGAATACCAAGGATGTTTTGAGGCTGGAAGGGAGGTCTCTCTGGTTGAGGTTGTATTATTCCTTTCCCGATCCAATTGAAGAACCCATCTTGAAACAGTTGGTTCAAATCATGGGGATAAACATCAAAATGAATAGAGAACCTAGGCCTTCTTGACTCTTTATTCCAATTACCTCTTCCTCTATTATTTCTACCATGGTTTCCCCTGCTGAAGAAACTCATCATGTATGCATAAATTCATCAGTAACTAGCCCTTAACATACCATACATGACATTCTGCTTGCATGAAACAATAATTGGCTCAGAAATTCACACAAGACCCATGCAAATCCATCCATAAGAAATCATTTAATAATTGTCAAGTGAGCAGGGAGTGAATAGGGTTCATGGGACATCTGGAGGGATTGTAATGAGCGAAAAAGTGATATAATGAGAGCGGACAAATACATGAGTATTGCTCAACAATTCATTAAATAATTTAACTGTGCAATCAAATACAAAAAATATTTGTTGCCACCTATTTCTGTGTGATATCTTTTGTCACTGTTATACAGAGTTTTTAATTTATTTTACAGAACAGGGATGCCAAAAATTATAATGGGATTATGAGGGGGTATAATGAGCGAAAAGTGATAGCATGAGAGGGAATGAAATATGGATATTGTTCATAAAAATAAATCAAATCAAACAACAACCATAACTCTGTTTAGACTCCATAATCCAATAAGCATTCACTTTTAAAACCAAAACCATTTAACTGTCACTTCTTTACATAATGTTTGTTGACTTCAAAAAAAAATTCATATGCCCAGAAATACTCATTTATAGTAGCCCTTGCATCTATACAATATCTATATAGAAGTCATGATAGTAACATTGTCATTTTATGATAACATAATAATTCGTTGAGCCATAGTCATTCATATTCCAATGCTAAATCATTTTCCTTTTAAAATCAAATAGAAATATGCACAGTGATTCCAACCATTCACATCCAATATTTATTCCTTAAACTAAAATAAGAATAGGCCCAGTATTAACCACCATCTATCGATTTTCCAAACATTGTTCGACATAATCAACTGGGAATTAAAACTCATAATCAGGCCCCGATTCAATCACACACAGGTGTTCATCCCATAAAATCCACATAAGTATTGATTCGAAATAACATTCAACCAATAGCATGCAACTCTGACCCTGATCTTCTCGTAAATTTAACATAATCAGACTTCTTTTAAAAATTGTCCAACGAGAGACAAAGCCAAATCGTGCCCAATCGACCAAGAAAACACACAATACTCTTTACCTTCGACTGGATTTTCAATGATATCAAGATCATTATTAGGGTTTAACACAACAAATGGAAGTAAGAACAGATAGATCGACCAAATGAATAGGTCCTCAGGGACGCAGATAGCTCATGCCTTTTAAAATTTTTATCACATAGAAGTAACAACAAATGGCTCAATCAGGGGACAGTCTTCAGAGACATAGACAAATCATGCTCTTTTCAAATTCACCACAGACGCATAACCTCTAACAATATTCTTGATAGTGAGGATTACCAAAACATGACATTCAACAACCCTCAATAGAGAACGCGAGGAAACGAACTCTTAAAATCATCGTGAAGAGAATGCCCAAGAACAACCCATGGCCAACCAAAAACATATGCAAGCTTCCATTTAAAGTTCTGAGTGATACTAAAACCCAACTATGCAATGCTTCCCAACAATAGTGATAATGAGGGAAACACCATGATACATAACAGTTCGGGGCTCGACGAAGACATGGAAAGAAACACTCCAATTCTTAACATCTTGTTAAAATAATGTAACTACAAAGTGTATTCTTATTATTATTTGATATACTATTCATTGGATCAATCCCCATTTTGGATTGATCATGTCGGCTATTGTATAAGGACCAAATCCCCTTTTGTGGATTGGTCATAATGTAATTGTAAAAGGAAGAAGAAGAAGTCGGCCCCATAATATATCAAGAGGCCCCGAAATATAATAAAGGTGGTTATAACCACCCAGTTCGAGAAGTTAGCCCTACCAGTGAAGAGACACTTCACACGTGCCAGTCTTGTATAAATAAGGAGGCTAGCGCCTCACTTAGACACAACTCACTTTCTCATTTGAGAGACAAGTTTTGTAACTACGGTTAGAGAAGAAGGAGAGAGAGTGGTGCATCTTTGTGAGAGAATATTCTATCTTAGCTTAAGTTATCTCTTGGCATTGTATTGGCTATCTATAATAAGGAAGTTTTGTTGGGTTTTCTTCCCCTAGAGGGTTTCCTAGGATAAATGATGTGTCTCTTGTGATTGTGTGTTTCTCAGTGATCTTGTCTTATGTTGTTGTTATCTATTGAAATGCAAAGAACTATAATAATGGCTTAAACATTAACATGGTATCAGAGCCAAGCTTAAGAGAGCATCTTTCACAAGAGTCAAAAACATCATTGTTACCGTACATGCAAATTAGGGCTTTTTATGGTGAATCTTTTTAGCCCTAAAACCATCTAGAAAAGTGCGCCCTCCCCCAAGGATTACTTTGTCACTCTCAGTGCACCTTTACAGTGGCTAGATCTCCCGGAAAGTGAAACCCTAGTTTCACCAAGTACCAAAAGTACCAGAAAACCAGTGTACCAAAAGTACTAGAAGTACCAAAGTACCAGAGGTACCAGAAAACCAGAAGCACCAGTCCATAAATCCGCAGATCAAGTTTGGAGGAGCAAAAGTTGGATTTTCTCATATCCAAACACACTAGGCTACTCGCCTCATCCAAGCACACCTCCTGGTAAGTTCAGAATTTGATTTTGAGCATTTTCATTTTTCGGTCATTTTCCTAGCTCCAGGTAAAAGATGTCTGCAAGCACTAAGCTTGTTGACAAG
>ML789508.1:177713-196143 GCA_009831015.1 Picea engelmannii | reverse complement strand
AAGAGGCAAGAGGCAAAACGTCACTCCCAGAGGCATGACATCACCTAGGGGGGTTAGGACTTGGTGGTGAGGTGTCACTCATTGACACATGGACATTTTGAGGATAAGAAGGTCTTCACTGTGAGGAGATTGTCTAGATGCTTAACATGTGGCCTTTGGAGGCCTACCCATGCTTCTCCAACACCAACGACCTCCTCTAAGTGGAAAAATGTCCCCTAAAGGGGAGACGTCTATGCAAAATTAGGGTTTATTTGTGCAAAAGTGAAACTTTAAATGAATTGTTTAATATTGTTTTGTTAAAGGAGTCAAAATTAGGGTTGTTGACCCCTAGTCTTGTAGTTTAGCCCTTAATTTATGGACAAGTCACCTTGGTGACATTTTGTATAAATAAGAGATCATAAGATCTCATTTGAACATAACTCTCCCTCTTGTGAGAAGTATTGGTATGAAATTTTCGCTGCCTTTGGCAAACTAGTCTCTCTTGGCTCTTGTTTATGGTTATATCTTGATGTTATGGTTGATGGAAGTGATGTGCTAGCCTTGGAAGGCTTATCTCTTGCTATTGTGGTGGATTATCTTGGCATTTTTCCCTGAATTGGTATGGTCTTTACTTTCATGCTATCATTTGTTTCAAGTCAAGGTTATTGTGCTAGGAGCTAGGTGAAAAGTAGAAGCGCATACACCCCCACCATAGTCTTCATCATTTTATACTTCATGTTATTGGTTAAACAAGGGCTTGCTAAGAGATGTATAAGGGCATACACCATCTTAGCTTAAACCCTAGCTAGAGAAACTTGCCTTGGGGAGTAAGAGGGTTTACACCCCCAAGGAGGTGGCTTCTCTAGCTCTTTCTTTACATGGCCCCATTAATCCAATTATTAAGAGCACTAGTCATTTATTATTTGCATTGGAGAAATAAAAGATTGCAATGGGAAATGTGATATTTGGTCATTTTTACTTCTTGCAAAGTGGATAGTATTCTTTGTGCCTAGCGCACCTCACAACCACTACGACATCCCCATCAAGGGACTACTTCTTGTTGATGTTATAAAATTACATCTTCAACCATTAGGGCTATAGAAACCCTAACTCGTTTGTTTGAATAACTCTCTTATCAACCATTAGATTTTGCTCAAAGTTTGCACACTTATTCTTCTTGGTCTAACACACTTTTTGACAAAGTTTGAGGGGTTTTAGTGGTTGATTTTCTTATTGTAATACATTGAATGTTACAGCCATAAGGCTGATATAATTTGTTGCAGACAAGTGTTTACAACAGCCTTATCTTTTTATGCTAGAATATTGGTTTTTCATCTTGAGTTTAGCTAGTCATTAACTAGTTTTTCTCTTGTATCTTCTACTTGATCTCTAATATTTATTGAGCAACTTATAGTACCATGTTATTGTTAAAATATACTATTATCTATTGCTGCAAATTAGGGACATCAAGCTTGACTTGCTGATCCAACTAACATACATCATTGCAAAGTGGTTTTTCTTGTGTCTCAAGTAGGTATTTCACCGTTTACAACTTACTCAACATACTTGGAAATTCTTGGACCTTCCTAAAACTTCATTCCACACATTTCATTCCACTTAGACTTGACTTCTAGGGGCTCCAGTTCCATCTCTATCCATATACATCGCATTCCCCTTAGGGTCACCGAGATCGCCTCTTTAGAGTGACCTAGTCACCCTTGAAGTGTAGGACCTACATTGAGGTGACATTGGACGTAGAATTCCCAAGTTGTAGCACTTGCTTTGTAGTTGGGTCGAGCTTTCCCCAACCTACAACTTGCGTTATAACATGTCCCTTTGAGGTATTGGAAAAGGTGGCAGATAACGCCTACAAACTCAGTGTACCCCCATACATGTGCACTTACTCGGTAGTGAATGTGGAGGATCTCAAACTCTATGAGTCGTCCATGTTGGGTGAGGAGGAAGAGCATGTTCTACCTTCCATAGAGGAGTTGGCACCAAATGCTCAAGGAGAGCTAGTAGAGGACACAATTTTGCAAAAGAAGTTGAGAACTACAAGACAAGGACAAAATGACCTTTAGCAAATTGGGTTGAAACCACAACTTCCAACCAAAACAAAGCGGTATTCCAAGGAGAAGGTAAAGGAAAATTTTCCTCACCTCATTCAGTAAAGATTTTGGGGACCAAAAGCCTCCCTAAATGGGGAGGTATGATATGAATTGGATCATTATATTATTTGTCATTTATCTCGATGCTTTCAGAGTATAAAATTGGAGGAATCAGCTTGTAAGGTCATTTTAGTGGCAGGTCCCAGTTTGGAAATTTGGGGCCTTGAACCTTCCGAAGCCATTTTGAGGCATCAAACGACATTTTTGGGAGTGAAAACTTATTCTGCACAGTTGGGACCCCGCGAGGATATTCTACACATTGAAACCTTTTCAATGTTGGAGATATTACACACTCACCTAGGTATTTATTTTCCTAAGGTTGATAGCTCAATGTTGAGAACGCTACTTTAGATCAGAATATTCTCTCTAGAGAATATTTTCCTATAAAATAGGGCACTCCTCTTCAATTCAGAGTCAGTTACACTCAGTTAGACTAGTGGAAGTTGCTCATGCATGGCAACCACGGTTTTATCACCAGCAATTGCATGTGTTTCTCTCACTTCCACATGTGTCTCAATTAATTGATGATTGCATGGATCAGTTAACTAAGACTATGTGGCATATTACTTCAGTTTCTGTTAGTGAGTGTCTAGATCTTTTTAGATCACTACTATGGTGCATTTACTCATATACCCTATATCTATTGTAAATTATTCACTCCAAGTGTGGGATACAGTGAATACAATTCTATAAATTCTTTTCTCACATCTCTTATTTCCTTTCAATTTGCAAGCTTTGTACGAATTGTTGTTAGCTAGATTCTTTGTGCAGGTTTCACCACAATTCTACATAGTATCACAACCCACAAGTTGCTAGGAGCAAGGCACACGGGTATTTTGTTCACAGGTCCAGACGAGAGAAACAATAAAAAAAGATGGATTATTCGTTGGAAATACTTCTCACACCTCATAACTACTTTGAGTGGAAGCTAAAAATTCTACAGCAGCTCAGATGTAGAGACTTGTACCAAATAACCATGGCAACAAAAGTAGAATCCAATTCTGACAAAGAGAAAAAATATTTTCTCAACACACAAGACATGGCTCTTGGATTTATCTGCATATTTATTTCTTCTGAACTACAATATCATGTAGAGGAGGAATAACTTTCAACTCTGAACGAACTATGGACCGGATTGGAGGTTTTATTCGAGACTAAAGAAGATTGTGAAGATTGCATGCAAGAAATTGAAAATATAGAGCTAGAAAAAAAGCCATCAGAAGATCAAGCCTCTCATTTTGAAGAGCCTTCTACACAAGTATCTGCACATCTTTTTGTTCCATTCATTGGAAATGATGTCTACTACATTTCAAATCTATTTTATGAATCACATGCGGAAGATATCATGCATGCATCTCAAGAGTCACATGCAAACATGTTTGCATGCATCTCAGGAGCCACATGCATGTGCCATGCATGCATCTCAGGGGCCAAAAAGGCGATCACGCACTTCAAATTCACTTCTAAAACTTTCTAAGCATAATTTGCAAAAACAAATCGGATATTTGAATTCCTCTTAAAAAAATATCGAATTTCAAAAAAGAAATCATTCAAAACAAAGTCCAAGAAGTGACGTTAGTGACATTTTAAAATCAACAAAATTTCAACGTTTTTTTTTTCCAGTTGCACGATTTACAAAGTTTCATCCAAACTTAATTTGGATCTTCCTCTTTACAATAAGAGAAAATGGATATGTGCAAACATCTCACTGGTGCATCTGCTTCATCAAATCTGTACAGACATCTACTTCTACAAAATCTTCGTTGAGCTTAAACTTGCACATTTGCAAGATCTCTTTAGAGTGAAAGACACTTGCTTAGCAATTGTTTTTGTTCCTTCTCATTCTTTGATGCATTGTACTTTGAGGGGGGAGAGTTTTCTCCATGACGTTTTCCCTCTTTCCTCGTTTTTTCAATGTTTCATTCTTAGATGCATTGCACAATGGGTATTTAATATGGCCTTGGTTGTCGAGACCCATTCATCATTTACACCCTAGTAGTGTTCAAGGAGGGTGTTGGAGATATTACACACTCACCTAGGTAATTATTTTCCTAAGGTTGGTAGTCCATTGTTGAGAACGCTTCTTTAGATGAGAATATTCTCCTAGAAAATATGGCGTTCATCTTCAGCTCAGAGTCAATTACACTCAGTTAGACTAGTGGAAATCACTCATGCATGGCAACCTCAGTTTTATCACCAGTAGTTGCATGTGTTTCTCTCACTTCCACATTTGTGACTCAGTTAACTAATGATTGCATGGATCAGTGAACTAGGGATATGTGGCATATTACTTCAGTTTCTATCAGTATCTAGATCTCTCTAGATTACTAATATGACGCATTAGTTACTCATATAGCCTATATCTATTGTAAATTATTCACTCTGAGTGTGGAATACAGTCAATACAATTCTATTGATTTTTTCTCTCAACTCTTCTCTCCTCTCAATTTGTAAGTTTTTGTACGAATTGTTGTTAGATAAATTCTATGTGCGGATTTCACCACAATTCTACATCCAACAATGCAAAAAATGCATCAATCGAAACTCGTATGCAAAAGTTATGCCTCCCACGAGTTGACCACCATGGTATGAGAGGATGCCACATCATCCCCCGTTACGCATATGGCGCTAGCCACATATGTGATTTCAAGAAAATTCTAGAATGTCCAAAACCCTATCACAATTGAGGGTTGAGGAAGTCAAAAACCTACCCCTAGATGCCTATCAGACTATGTTAAATATCGGGCCACTCGAAGGAAAAGGGGTTCCATTCTATGTTAGTATTTTGTTCCATAACAGAACATAATAACTGGGAGTGGGAAATTAGAGAGCATAACAAAGAAGGTTAATGTTTTGTAGCAACCAAACATGCCACATCTCTCAAGTAACTCCATAGAGAGTGTTTTCTCCTTTGTACTTGCATTATTTCCATATAATAGAAAAGAGAGCATAGCAGCTATAACCTTCTAGATGGGTTTTCTCCATAAGGGTTTCCCAAAGAAAATCTTTGTGTTATTTTGTGGATGATGGGTGATTGTGTATTATTGTTCTCTATTTTCCGCATTTTATATATTTCATGCATAAGCAGAAAATCAGTAACTAAGTATTTTGGAATCTAAAGGAATTTAACCTTCATAGTGTAGATTTTAGTTTTATTTATCAGATCTGTTTTGATGAACTGATCCAGTGGAATATCCATGACACTTTACAAATCACTCAAGGTGTCCTCTTAATGGCAAGAGTGTTTGGGGCTAAGATGCTTTCAAATCAATGTATCACAATTTCAAGTGTTCCTTCTATTCATTATCCACCTTTAAGCATCGACACTCTTTTGTCCACACCAAGATTGATTATTGGATCTCCAAGTATGTCGTATAATCTGTTATTTTCGTTACATCTTGTAAGTAATGATTGCTAGGTAATGGATGTTCTAAAAAAAGATCAAATTCAACGACAAACTACTTTAGGAGTGTGTCAAGAAGCAATTGTACAACCTACCATTAAGTCTTATCTTCAACTATATCATGTTCGAAGGAGTTAAGACTTGTTCCATTAACTGAAAAGGTGACAGCCAATTGAAAAAACTGATGAACGACGATCCTATCGAAGAACACATTGTTGGGGAGGGCGCTTATTGAGGCATGGTCCAATTTGAAAGTATCCCATTCAACCCTATGGTGGGTGTGTTTGTTTGTACAACACATTATATTTTATTCTTTCTAGTATAAATAGCATTCTTCATACAGTTAAAAAAAAACTTTGATAGAATCCCTAAGTGGTCATTTTATTTGCAAAAATATCGTATATTATAGGATAGTCTTTCAGGTAGTTGTGCATATCTTATATTACTTTATTACAGTTGTCTCTATACATATTCTTTGACATATCTTAGACATTCAATAACAAAAACTCAATTTTACATCAAAGCATATCATACTTGTAGATGTTATGAATTAGGAGCCTAAAACACAATAAACCACGAATAATTTTATTTATCAAAACATGTAATTTGTTTTAGCCAAATATAACCATTTAACTCTTAATAAGAATGATATTTAATTAATTGTTATGGTACAACTTTGTTGATTCACTGAATTTGCCATCTCCTTCACTCTCCACTCTCTAATTGAATTTCCCCTGGTGAAAATGAGCTTATTCCATGGGATGGGTCTCTACCCACAGTCAAATCTTCTGACATCCGAGCACGCACTGCCTACAAAATGAGAACATGTTTTTTTAGTATGATAAGAAAAACATTGTCAACTAAAATAAACAAAATGGCACAAATATACCCAATAAACTTGAAGACTTCTTTTATACTTTGATTGTCGAACATCCACCACCTATTAAAATATAGGCCTATCAAACTTGAACTTTTACATCAAATTATTTAAAGCAAACCAAAATACTTTCCACACTTAACACTTTAACCCTTACCCCTTGGAAGAATATATGACAATCTACATGTTTAATTCTCACAAGCTCAACATCATATTATATTTCAAGAGCATTGTTAATACACATTCAATAACATAGTACAACCCTATCTCAAATTATTTGTTTGTTCACTATGTTGAAACTAGCAGCTCAAATTATTTGTTCAGCTTTTCTCAAAAGAAACTATTATCACTACTCTAAACTCGACCATTACAAATTATCAATCCAAGGATGTTTCATAACCGGCATAGAATTTGAATGCATTTAACCAAAAGGAATTTGTTTAGCATTAAACCAAACATATCACAATCATCAAAAAATCATGGTTACATGCAAGTTTATGTTCCTTGTTCCCTGAAATACTCAACTTTTTTCAAACTAATGATAACTCTTTCAAAAGCTGATTAAACTAAATCTCATGTATCTTTGACAAATGCTAGGAAGTAATTTGCTACGCTGAAATCCCAGATTTGCATGTCCTCCTTTATTAGCCTTCATGTGATAATAGCCTACGGTCGGATTATTAACAAAGAGGTTTCACAGGCCTGAGTCCTTGTGCCAATCACTAGGACACTGAAGACTTTCATCGCCTCTTCACCGTCTGGGAGTTGGCACAACAACTGTAAATTAATGCACATATCCAAATGATAAAAACTCTAGCCTGGGCACTTCAAAACAAGGATTTCTAATGCATATGAGAAACTTATGGGTTTTGCATGGCAAATATACGGTTAGAAAGAACTAGAAGACTTCTAAAAAAAATTGTTGAGATCCATAAGAAAGAGAAAGGATCCAATGGAACCAACCAGCAAACCCTAAATCTGCATAAAGAGAAGATAAACCAGCACTGGGGCAAAAGAGAAATCTGCACTAGTGTGCAAATCATAGAAGAAAACAGCAAGTTCTTCATTATAGAGAAATCACCCGAGAACACTATAGTGCAAAACATGAGAGAAAACCCTTGAACAATAGATCACACCATGAAAGAGACCACGATACTAGATATGTTTCCCATTGGCTAAAATAATGAATCACTTGTATAAGGGAGAAATAGCTCAAGATGATGCTACAAATGAGTCTTGAGTGTGTATTTATACACAACTCAAGACAGGGTGCCCTCCCCAAAAAGGGTTATGGGCCCACATGATGACTAAGTTGGCCTTAACCACCTAGGAATATAATAAATGAGTGTTGACTAGGTTTGCTTTAAGCCAAACCCTAGAAACACTCTAATACACAATAATAATCATCACAAAGTGAGGTCGGCCATGATCATATATGAATATTACACCATTTTAACATAAAGATTGCTAAGAGTAACAATGGTTTGGAAGGAAACAGTCATATCAATGACTCTAGGGAGCATTACAGGACTAAAGAACACTTGATAAGAACCTGAATATGGCTAAGAGTAACATTGGTTATAAGGGAAACAGGCATATCAATCAATCTGGGGAGCATTAGATGATTAAAGAAACACTTGATAAGGCTCTGATAGTTTCCATTGGAGGTAACAAGACCTAGGTAAAATCCTATTAGAACTACAACTAGAGGTTCCCTGGTGATGTTTATTTCTTTCTAATGGGAGTCCTTCAAATTTAACTTTGATGGTGCATCCAAGAACAATTTGGTACACGCAGGACGTGAACTTAAGAGAGGAAAGACTTTTCCCATTTTATCAATCTAGGAGAACATTCTAATCATGTGGCATGAGTGAAGGGACTAGTAGCCAATATTAAAGCTGCCATTGATTTGGGGATGCCAAGGATGGTTATCAAATGAGACTCCAAAGTCTTAACAGACCAACTAAACTCAAAGATAGCAAGCAAATATTCATTGAGTAAAACGAAGCAAGCTCTAGGAAACCAAAAATCCCATCAAAATGCTGGAATAAGTTAACTTCATAAATGTGTGTATATCAGGTAAGCAAGTTCTGAATAGACTATCCAAAATTGCAGTCAAACTGCTCCAGGGAACTTGGGCAAGGTCGGATTCGATAAGGCATTTTCACAATTACATACAGGCAAGAAGTACAGATGTTAATAAAGGAGGACATACAAAGGTGGGCTTTAGGCATAGGACATTGAGGAACAATGCATGGAATGAAACAAGATCATACACATAAAGGAATAAACAAAAAACTTCAAAGGAAACAAGCTGAAACGTGCAAGATTTGGTTCAAGTCAAAATGGAAACTGTCCTCTCAATACTCCTTTTTACACCGACTATTTACTAGATTTTAATGTGTAAAGCATTTATATAACAAAAAAAAATTGTACACATTGTATATTTTCTGTAATAATAAAATACAAGAAAACAAATATTCGTAAGATAATCAATTACTTATTAAAATACATCCTTTACATGTTTTGGCAGGGTGGACTTGTTTGTGGGACAAGATGTGTATAATCATGAATATCAGATACCAGTGTTGTATGTTTCGTGAAGAAGTGCTAGCAAAAAGTTACAAAATTTACTAATCTCTTGGTCGATTATGCTTCCCTACCCTTTTCAATACACAAATCTTTATGTCACAGTTTCAATGTTTCATCTTTGGCATTGTTTATGGTCTGCATGTTGTTGATTGCAGCTTCATGAGACATCCTCCAGATCGTTCTCCTCTGGACTGAGTTGAGACATCTGTGTGAGGAAGCCCAAGTGTTGGGGTGTGCCCATGTGATGGGTGTGCATCAGACTCTCGACTGAGTTGTTATGACGTGTTGTCTCTTGTCTACTCCTCTAGACTGAGTTGAGATGACTTGAGATGGTCTCCTGCCTTGTACTCCTCTGGACTGAGTTGAGTCAGCTTGAGATGGTCTCTTGCCTTGTACTCTTATGGACGAGTCGGCTTGAGATGCTACTCCTGTGGACTCAGTTGAGTGATCTGTTGAGTAGGACATCTCTGTGGCTGAGCACAGGTGGACATGTCCTTAGTGGCTAAGCACTAGTGGACGTGTGAGATCCTTGCTATATTGTCTAAGAGTAAGATTTACATGTAACCCTAATTTGTGATGTAAAGGGTACAAGTCGGCCCCACCATATGAAAGATAATTAATATTGTGTAATGATTAATTATATTATTGAGTTAATGAGGTCGGCCCTATTGTGCCAATAGACACACCTTTTGTTGTGTCAGTTCTTGTATAAATAAAGGTGAATCCCCATGGAGGGTTTACACACTCTCACTTGTCATCTCGAAATTTCAGCAAGTGCATGTACGGCTGAAGTCTGCACCTCCCTTGGGCGCTAGGTTCTAGGTTTTTGTAAGCACCCTCTTGTGTGCTAAGGTCTATGGTGTGGGGGATCTTCTCTTGAGAATATAGCAAAGGATTGTTGGGCTTTTCCCTTGATTGAGAAGGGTTTTCCCAAGAAACCTCTTGTGTTCTTGTGCATGGTTATTATTCTTGTGATCTTGGTTATTGCAGCGCTTGTATATGGTATTGCTACATTGGTTATGGTTCAAGTACATGCTAAATGAAATAAACTACATGTGCATGAGCTAAGCATTAAAATTCAACATGGTTTCAAAGAAGAGTTCCTGAAGAGACCATTAGACAAGCCATTGAAGAAGCCAGCCGTCCCCTCCCCTTGCTGCAACTGCAAAAATGACCCCCTCTTTCTGCTAGTTTCAGCACCTTCCACTGAAACATTGGGGCTAATTTTTGCATAGGAGTGTACGGCCTCCTTCAACGCACCTCCAAAGACTCTCAAATTGCAATTCCGAGAATTTTTTATTTTTTGCCCTAGAGTTTCTAGGGTTCTACAATTTTCTGCAGAATTTTGGTTTTAGGGTTTCTGCAGCTCATTGAAGGATTTTTCAAGCTTACCAGTGTTCTTCTGACTTTCAAGGCTTATTGTTGGCAGTCATAAGTCCAATGAAACCTAAGGTTGCTAGCCTAGCCTAACCATTAGGTTTCCTAGCCCAGTCGTTAGGGTTTGTGGAAGAATCTGCAAACCATGAGGAACAGAACTTTGGTGGAAGATAGGCTTGATGGATCAAGCAACTTTAGTTCCTTGAAATCAAGACTACAAATTACCTTGGAAGAGGATGACCTATTGAGTTTGATACAAAAGATTCTACCAGAAACAGCTACTGATGAAGAGAAGGAAGATTGGAAGGTAGATGACGTCAAAGCAAGGAAGATAATCATCTATTTAGAAAGAGATCATCTACTACCTCGTATTGCTAACCTAAAGACAACTTATGAGATGTATGATGCATTGAAGAATATGTTTGAGAGCAACAACACCCTCAGAGCTCTTACATTGAAGAATCAACTTCAACATATCAAGATGACAAAAGCTAACACTGTTGCTACTTTCTTCATGAAGATTTCAGAGATCAGAGACCAGCTGCGTGTCATTGGAGAAACCCTATCAGATAGAGAACTTGTTTTGACTATCAGATAGAGAACTTGTAATGCTCTTCCAAGACATTGGGAACCATTTCTTCAAAGTATCAGTGGTAGAGTTGAACTACCTAGATCTAATCGTTTATGGACAAACTACAACCAGGAGGAAACCAGACTCATAGCCAGAGGAGTGCAAGACTCCCTTGATGATGACAATCATGCTCTTGCCTTTCATACAAAGAAAGGAAGAGGAAATAGAAGAAGTTTTGGCAAAGCATTTAAAGACAAGAAAACTGCAACAGCTTCGGGTCATGAATATAGAAAAGACTTTTCAAGAATTCAATGTTTCAGAGGTGACAAGTATGGACACATTACGAGAAATTGTCCTGCCAGGAAGAAAGGAAGGCAATATGCATCCACTGCATATGTCGATTCAGAACCACATCAGAGAAATGAAGACTGTTAAATTTTTAATTAAATAAAGTACCTAGGCAAGTGTTTCTCATCCCTAGGTGCCTAAGGGGTGAAAAAGTGCCTAATGTGGGCCCTAGTCATTTAATTTGTGAGATGCAAATTAAAAGGTGACTTTATGACTTTAGTGAGGGTGAATGAAGAGACATTTAATCTCAGCCACTCATCTAATCTAATCTCAGCCATTGGATTAGAAAACTCCTCACCTACCTCATGAGGTTGATTAGGGTTGGAGGGTGCACCCATTGTGGGGTTGTTGGTTCATTGTTGAGAGAGCAAGAGAGAGAGCATTTTCGAGTTTGGAGAGGAAGCCATTTCTGCAGAGCTAGGGAATGCATTCCAAGGCTGCAAAATAGCACAGAAATCGAGGCAGCAAGGACAGCATTAAAGGCATGCCGTACTATACAGATTGAGCAGGCCGTACAACAAGAAGAGCAGGCACAAAAATCGAGGGAATGTACAGTCCAACAGAAAAGGCTATACTGTACGGATTTTCGAATTCAGTATAGCAAGAAAAAGGGCACGGAAACCGAGGAAAAAAGTACAGTCCGTACTGTACGGATTATGTATAGTTCGTACGACTGTTATTCAGGCACAGATTTCGAGGTGAAGGCGTTGTGTTGTTTTCTGGAAGTTTCGGCATGTTTCCCAAGGTGATCGTACAACATGTATTGCATTGTTTTGGGTTGAGTCAGTTGGCACGAATTTCGAGGTGACCGTACAGCATTTTGGAGGCACCAAAATCGAGGAGCAGACCTGTATTTGATTGCAGAAAATTCTGGAAAGAATTTTGAGGAGTTTGGCTCATTTTCCTGTGTGAAGATTTGGCACGATTGTCGAGATAAGTTTTTCATTTAAATTTCTGAAGATGAATATGCTATAACAGAATTCTCTAAAGCTCCTAAATAATAAAAATCTCCCTCTCACTGGTTTTCCCCTTGTGGGTTTTTTCCAGGGTCAAAGTTAGACCGAAAATATCCGTGTCAATATTTTCTGAGTTTATGTGTTGCTGATATTCTATTTCTGTGTTATAAACGATGTTTAGAATCCTCATGTTTCAGTTCTGAAATTAATTTTATGTTGTGTATTTAATTGTTGATATAAAACTGGGTTTGGGCATTAAACATTGGCTGAAAAATCAGCGAGAGTGAAACTGGGTTGGGGTCTGAAAATTCTACATGGTATCAGAGCTGAGTTGAAAAGAAGCAGAGATTTTAGCAGTGAGAAAGTTGGGACAGCAACCACTTCACGGGGTAGATTTTTGAATTTATTATTTTCAGCAGAAAAGGGTCAATGGCTACAGGTTTGAGAGTTGAGGACAGACTTGATGGGGCAGCAAATTTTGATGCTTGGAAAGAAAGAATGATCTTGCTTTTGCAAGAAAACAAGTTGTGGGACATTGTGGAAAACACCACTACTCATCCTGTTGCGGTACCTACTGATGCTACTCTTCTTGCAGCTTACACTAAGAAGAGTATCAAGGCTAAGAGGTTTATTCTTGATGCCATCAAGGATCATTTGATTCCTCACTTGACGGGGAAGACGCATGCCTATGAGATGTGGGAGTCTTTGACTAAATTGTACCAAAGTACAAATGAGAACAGGAAAATGGTTTTGAGGGAAAAACTAAAGAACATAAAAATGACCAAGGCTGAAAATGTAGTCACATACCTTACTAGATTGACACAGGTGAGGGATGAGCTTGGAGCTGTGGGGGAGGCCATAGTTGACAGTGAGCTTGTGAGAACAACATTGAATGGAGTTTCCAAACAATGGGTTGTTTTTGTGGAGGGCATTGTTGTTGGGGAGAAGCTTCCCGGTTGGGAACATCTTTGGGATGACTTTGTTTAGGAAGAAACCCGGAGAGGTTATGTACATGGTAGTTCATCTACTGGTCATGAGGAGGAGAATGTAGCTCTTGCTACCACTAGCAAGAAGAAGTTCAGAAAGGGTCCAAAGGGAGGAAATAAGCCCAACGGTGAAGGGAAGAAAGACATGAGCAAAGTCAAGTGCTTTGCATGCCATAAGTTTGGGCACTATGCAGGTCAGTGTCCGAACAAGAAGAAGAAACAAACAGCAGCTTCAGCAAAGGTGGAAGAGTTTTCCACCAAGTTTGACAAGGAATTTTTCTTGATTGTGTGTCTATCCATGAGGACTACTCATACAGATACTTGGTATATTGACAGTGGTGCCTATCGCCATATGACAGTGGTTCGTGAGCACTTGACAGACCTCACAGAGATCGGAAATGTTGAGGTAGTGCTTGAAGATGACCGGGAGGTCAAGGTGGTTGGTAGCGGGACTGTTTCATTTCAGAGGGAGTCTTTGCCTCCCATGACTTTGACAGAGGTTCTATATGTTCCGAGCTTGAAGAAGAACTTAGTGTCAGTTTCTACCATTGAGGAGAAGGGCTATGAGGTCTTGTTCCGTGATGGGCAGGTGCTTTTTTTCCCCATATGGTCTAGCATCACTTCGGCCAAAGTGATTGGTACTAGACATGAGAGGTTGTACAAGTTTTTGTTCCAGCCAGTGAGAGCATTGATTCATACTACCAGTAGCAGTGACCTATGTGAGCTATGGCACAGGAGGATGGCACATTTGCACCATGGGGCTTTGAGAGTTATGAGGGAGATGGTGACAGGAGTTCCAGATTTCAGTTCAGAGCACCATGAATTGTGCAAGGGGTGTGCTTTGGGAAAGTACACCAAGACTGCTTTTCTGAGCAGTGACAGTAGAGTAGCAGGGATACTTGATCTTATACATTCAGATGTATGTGGCCCGATGTCTTCGACATCACTAACTGGTTCCCTATACTATGTTGTATTCATTGATAACTTCTCTCGGAAGTCCTAGATTTTCTTCATGAAGACCAAAGGACAGGTCTTTAGTCGGTTCCAAGAGTTCAAAGCTCTTGTGGAGAACCAGACAAGGAAGAAAATCAGAGTCCTGAGATCGGACAATGGGGGTGAGTACACCTCCAAGGAGTTCATGGACTTCTGTGCAGGAGAGGGCATCAGGAGGGAGTTGACTGTTCTTTACAACCCGCAGCAGAATGGGGTTGCAAAGAGGAAGAACAGGGCCATTGTTGGGGCTGCGAGACCCATGTTACATGATCAGGGGCTGCCAATATTTCTATGGGCTGAGGCATGCTACATTGCAGTTTACCTGCAAAACAGGAGTCCTCATGAGGCTGTGGGGAGCATGACTCCTGAGGAGGCTTTTTCTGGGAAGAAGCATGAGGTGGGGCACCTTCGTATATTTGGGTGCATCACATATTCATGTGTCCCTTCTGATAAGAGGACAAAGCTGGAGCCCACGACAGAGAGAGGGATCTTTGTTGGGTACAATCAGACTTCAAAGGATTTCCGTATATACCTTCCTTCCTTGAGGAAGATTGTCTTGAGGAGGGATGTCAGATTTGAGGAGGACAGAGCCTTTAGGAAGTCTAGAGGGACAGAGAAGGGTGAGCAGTCCTCACCACAGATTCAGGTGAGTCCATAGTAGACTACAGTCACACAGTGTTCGGGGCCACCAGTTTCGGGGATGACAGGCTCATAGGTGACAGGGCCACAGGTTTCAGGTTCGCAGGCTACTGGTTCGTAGGTTACAGGATCGAGTACTTCAGAGTCTACTTCAGGATAATTGTCTTCAGGAGATGGGGTTGAGCAGGGAGAGTCCCCTCCACCGGACACTACTTCAGAGAGGAGGAAGCCCAAGTGGCTTTAGGACACCTTGAGGGAGGCACAGGGTTCAGTGGGGAATCCCAGACAGGCAATGAGGGAGAGTAAACCTCCTGAGAGGTTTTGTAGCTACATCGCGATGGTGAGCAATATTCGGGAGTCTGAGCCTTCCACTTTTGAGGAGGCCACTGGTAGACAGGTATGGAGAGATGCCATGATGGAAGAGTACAATTCCATCATGAAGAACAATGTCTGGGAAGTTGTTCCTAGACCTGAGGGGAAGTCAGCAGTGACTTCCAGGTGGCTCTATAAACTCAAGCATGCTGCAGATGGCAGCATTGAGAAGTACAAAGCTCGCTTTGTGCCTTGGGGGTTTTCACAGGATGAGGGAGTCGACTATGATGAGACCTTTGCGTCGGTTGCTAGATACACTTCGATCAGGGCAGTGATCTCCATTGCAGTAGAGATGGGTTGGAAGATTCACTAGATGGTTGTGAAGACCGCATTTCTGAATGGTCTTATTGAGGAGGAGGTGTATATTGAGCAACCATTGGGCTTTGAGGTGCATGGGAGAGAGTCTCATGTGTGTAGATTGAAGAAGGCATTGTATGGATTGAAACAAGCTCCCAGAGCTTGGTATTCAAGGATAGATGCATATTTGCAGCAGTTGGGTTTTGAGAAGAGTGAGGCGGATCCCAACCTATACTTCATTGTGGTTGGAGAATATCCTCTCATTCTTCTGCTATATGTGGATGATCTTTTCATTACAGGGGCAGAGAGACTCATCAGCAGCTGCAAGGAGAGCCTTGCTTCAGAGTTCGAGATGACTGACATTGGACTGATGCATTACTTTTTGGGATTGGAGGTTTGGCAGAAGCCTGGACACATCTTCCTGGGACAAGGGAAGTATGTGTGTGACATTCTGAGCAGATTTCAAATTGGGGGATAGCAGGCCCATGACCACTCCCATGATTACCAACTGGAAGAAGCTTCATGCTTCTGAGTCACAGTTGGTGGATTCCACTTTGTATCTTCAATTGATCAGGGCATTGATGTATTTGGTCAATACTAGGCCAGATATTTGTTTTGCTGTCAACACTCTCAGTCGGTTCATGGTGGAGCCTAGGAGAGCGCACTGGGTGGCAGCAAAACATGTGCTCAGGTATCTTTGTGGTATGGTAGATTATGGTCTGGACTATCAGAGAGGAGATGGAGTTCGTCTGGTTGGCTATATAGACTCGGATTGGGTAGGATGTGTCAGTGACAGGAAAAGCACTTCAGAGTGCTGATTCAGATTGGGATCAGCAGTTGTGTCTTGGTTCAGTCGAAAACAAAAGTCAGTGGCTTTGAGTTCTGCAGAGGCTGAGTATAAGGCAGCCAGTCAGGCCAGTTGTGAGGCCCTTTAGCTTCACAGGATGTTGGTGGGATTGTTCGGTGTGCAGTTGAGGCCTACTGTGATTTACTGTGATAATCAGAGTTGCATTAAACTCTCGGAGAATCTAGTTTTTCATGACCGGTCTAAGCATATCGAGATTCATTATCACTTCATCCGTGACTATGTTCAGAGAGGAGTTGTGGAGCTACAGTACATATCTACAGAGGAGCAGATTGTAGACATACTCACCAAGGCATTGGGTAGAGGCAAGTTTGTATTTTTTAGGGAGAAGCTTGGAGTGGTGAGTAACACTTTCCTCGGTAAGAAGGAGTGTTAAATTTTTAATTAAATAAAGTACTTAAGCAAATGTTTCTCATCCCTAGACGCCTAAGGGGTGAGAAAGTGCCTAATGTGAGCCCTAGTCATTTAATTTGTGAGATGCAAATTAAAAGGTGACTTTATGACTTTAGTGAGGGTGAATGAGGAGACATTTAATCTCAACCACTCATCTAATCTAATCTCAGCCATTGGATTAGAAAAATCCTCACCTACCTCATGAGGTCGATTAGGGTTGGAGGGCGCACCCATTGTTGGGTTGTTGGTTCATTGTTGAGAGAGCAAGAGAGAGAGCATTTTCGAGTTTGGAGAGGAAGCCATTTTTGCAGAGCTAGGGCATGCATTCCAAGGCTGCAAAATAGCACAAAAATCGAGGCAGCAAGGACAGCATTGAAGGTAGGCTGTATAGCAAGAAGAACAGGCACAAAAATTGAGGGAAGGTACAGTCCAGCAGAAAAGGCCTTACTGTACGGATTTTCGAATTTCGTACAACAGGAAAAAGGGCACAGAAACCGAGGCAAAATGTATAGTCTGTATTGTGAAATATCCCTGATCCCGCCGATCGAGATATTTGCTACTGATCTACTATTATGTCTTGTAGATCTGATACACTGGGGGTTTCTGGATGCGTTTCAGTTGTATGTTTGAGATCTTAATGGTTATTGCATTTGCATGTGGGTTATTGCATGTGCATGTTGGTTATTACATGTGCATGTTGCATATTTAAGGTTAAACAACATATAAAGGATGCATGCAAAAGTAGAGAACATCAACTGCCCAATATCATGTATAATAACGGTTCGAGCATGGAAATACAATAGCCTACTGGAAATATATAATATAAACGTCAGTCAGATCTCATGGATCAGTACTAGAATACAATCAAATAACATAAAAATACCCGTGATCAAAAGATGATAGCAGATCTGATGCATGCACGGATAGATCGGCAAAAATACGCGATTTCGGAGAAATACGGTAACCGCTACCAGCTGGAAAACTCGTCCGGAAGAATGGATCGTCGGAATGCGCCAGAAACTGCTCCAATAGAAGCGCCCTGGCCTCTAGACTGAAATGGATGAGTATCTGATCTCGGATCCGATCTCTAAGGCGCTGGATCTGGACCCCTGGGGGGTTTGCACACCTCCTGGAGCACTAGATGCGCCCAACAAGATTCCACCAACGGAATCTGTTGCTATATGGCTCAAAACAATCGTCTCGCCAAATAAGGAAATGGGTCGGAAGGATCTGTCCGGATCTGCTCTGAAACTCTGCATGCAACACCAAATGTCTGTCCGGAAGAGCTGCGCCCTAAATGGCTGAATGGGTCGATATGCAAGATTCCACCGTCAGAATCTGATGATAGATGGCTCAATAGTAGCGCCCTGGCTGGATCTCAAATGGGTTGGAAGGAAACTGCAATCTGGATACGGATCTCGTGTAGCTCTCCAAACCCTCAAACTAGCTTGCGCCCTCACTGGCTAAGCTACGCACTCTGCAATGGATACTCCTGAGTAGTACGATGAAATACCTGGATGGTATCTCCGATGGGCTAGGGTGTGTCTCTCAACACCGAAACCGATCAATGGTGGTGGTTTCCTCCAGAAATCCACAAAACAGTAAGGTCGACTC
>ML789508.1:119887-132095 GCA_009831015.1 Picea engelmannii | reverse complement strand
CATGTCAAGGGAGTTGACCCTTGATGTCTCACACTATGGGGAGTTGACCCTAAGTGTTCCTAGAGGGAGTAGCCTCTATAAGTCCACCTGGGAGTGCCATGTGTAACAAATCTTTTACTACTATGGTGGTTTTGTACCACTGGCGGAGACTGCATGTCTCTGGACAGTAGTTGTGTACTACTATGGAAAGATACCTCCCTAGCTAAGAGGGAGTGTTGATGTTTCAACATCGGGCATAACTTCTCCTACATTGGGCTGTAGACCAAGGGAGATAGGATACATTTATCACAAAGGTGCACTTGTGATAAATGGGTCGAGGCGTAGTCCTTCCTTGATCATCACAAGGAATAATATGGACTCGAGGAGCTTGAAGTGCTTTCCACATGTCAGTTAGCATCAAGCCAACATTCACTCATAGGTGTGTGCCTGTGGTGAAAGATCTTGGTATAGTCTTTGTCTTAGTCATGGCGATTTGACAAGGAATGATAAAAACTCAAGATGTTATATGTTATTACGTGCGGACCCAGAGTGAGCCTAAATCAATTGGCTCAGAGGGAGAGCTGCAAAAGGAGTTTCTCCTCGGTTCAGGTGGGAGAGAGATGTCTCCCAAGACTAACAGACAAGTGTCATGAGTCTAGGGTGAAGTTTGTATACTTCAAAGACAAGACTGGCATGTTGCAGAATGTTTCCCTCGTTGAGAGGGAGTGTTGATGTTTAGACAACATCAGGAAGACATTCTCTAAAGATAATAATTAATAATATGATTATTATTGATCATTAAATATCATATATAATAAGTAAATGATAATAATAAATAGTTATTGATTATTCAATGGATGCATCCTTTCATGGATGGTCACCTTATGTTCCCTATATATGGAACACTCATTATTGTAATAATATATTGAATGTTGATCTTATCTTATATGAAGAACAACCAACATTCTCCACTAGGCCAAGTCTCTCACTAAAGTACTCGAACTTCGTCCTGGAAAGCGAATTGGTGAAGACATCTACACCATGCTCGTGTGTAGAAAGGCACTGCACATGTACTGCTTTTCTTTGCACCATATCTCAATGTGTTTCGATTTATCGTTAAACACAAGATTCTCGGAGAGCTTTACATAGCTCTGGTTATCGCAATGGATAACGGTGGAATCCATCTCATGTCCAAATAAGTCTGCAAGGAGCTTGTGAAGCCTCACTGCTTCGCGGACTGCCACACATAATGCAATGTACTCTTCTTTTGCGGTTCTCAAAGCCACAGAAGCTTGTTTCCTGTTGCACCAGGAAACCATGGCAGATCACAAAGTAAAAAAACAATCAGATGTGCTCTTCCAATCCACTGTGCTCCCTCATGTCTACACTAGAGGGATATCTCAGACCATAACCAACTATGCCTCGTAGATATCTCAACACATGCTTCGCTGCTATCCAGTGTGTTTGTCTCGACTAATTCATGAACTCACTGAGTACATTCACTGCATAGCATATATCAGGTCTGGTGTTGACCAGATACATCAATGATCCAATCAGTGGTCTGTAAATACGTGGATCAATCTCGCCTGAATCGGAAGAAGCCTCGTTCATCTTCTTCAAGTTCATCACCATCGGTGTAGGCATGCATTTGCAGTCCATCATCCTGAATATCCCCACTGTATATTTTCCTTGACTTCAAGAAAATCTCATCGGTCCTCTGCCATACTTCTAGTCCAAGAAGTAGTGCATCATACCAAGGTCCGTCATCTCAAATTCAAAAGCCAATGCATGCTTGCATTCAGCAATAAGGCTTTCTGAATCGGTGAGGAATAAGTCATCACATATAGGACCGAAATCAGGCACTCATCACCGACAATGTTGAAGTATAGGTTTGGATCAACAACACTCTTGCCGAAGCCCAAACTCATCAAGTCTCCATCAATCTTCTCATACCACGCACGAGATGCCTGTTTTAGTCCATACAGGGCTTTCTTCAACTTGCATACATGAAACTCCTTCTCATGTGTCACAAATCCATCTGGCTACTCAATGTAAACTTCTTCCTCAATCTCACCATTGAGAAAGGCTTGTCTTTACATCCATCAAATGTAGTCTCCAACCCATGGATGTTGCAAGATCAATAATTGTACAGATGGAAGTGTATTTGGGCAATAGGAGAAATGTCTCTTCATAATCTATTGCCTCCACCTGAGGGAATCTTCTAGCCACAAATCTCGCTTTGTACTTCTCGACACTTCCATCAGCTACATGTTTGATCTTTTAGATCCACTTGGAAGTCACTATAGGATTCCCTTTCGATCTTGGAACAATATCCCACACATCATTCTTCATGATGGACTGATACTCTTCGGTCATGGCATCTTGCCAAAACTGTTGTCCTGTTGCTTCTCCATGACAAGAAGGTTCAGTATCAATGATGTGGCCCATAGCTGAAACATAGCTCGAAAATCTTTGTGGTCTCTTGCTCTCTCGGAATGTATCACAAGGAGTTGCATGCCCCTCTGCCTCCAGCAGAATCTGTCGAGCTCATGTAGGCCTCTCCCGACCTACTGCCATGTCTCTGGGAATCATCAGCTGGAGCTATAGGATCAACTGAATCAACAACTGTCTCCCTTTGAACTGTTTAAGGGGGAGAAGGTATTGTTTCTTCCTTCTTCTCAAATAGTTTGACTCCCTCTGAGTCACGTGACTCCCTCTGAAGCCTGAAGGATAGATATCTTCCTTTTCCGATGTTGCTAACCTAGAGACATCCCATGTCTTCTCAGGTCCTCTATTGTCTCTATAGTACTTTGATGGCCTCCCGTACTAGGATGATAACCAAGATGACCTCTCGTAGGGATAACAATCAAAATGGTCTCATGTACTAGGATAATAACCAACCAAAGAAAATTGGACTCCCGTACCAGGGATCATGGCCCTTCAATAATGAAATAAGAAATATGGCCTCTTGTACTAGAATAATAACCAAGATGGCCTCTCGAAGGGATAACAACCAAAATGGCCTCCTATACTAGAATAATAACCACGATGGCCTCCCGAAGGGATAATGACCAACCAAACAAAAAAGTTGGACTCCCGCACCAAGGATAATGGTCCAAGTCTTGAGGTTTCCCACACCAGGGATAATACCCTTCTTTATCAAAAGCAAGCTACTACAGAGTAATGATAAAATCAATTCAGGAAAGTAGTACAAGACTTACCTTAGTCTGCAATCATGCTCAATCTTGCTTTTGGTCTTCCCGAGAAGACTGAGGTAGAGAAGAACTCCTCGTCATTCTTGCTTGCATTCTTTGATTTCTTTTGGGGTGGCTAAAGTTGCTTTCCTCTCTTCTCGCATAGTGACAAGGGCTTGAAACCTTGAACATCACTAGCTGCAAGACTAGTCTCCTCACTAGAGCTTGAATAGGATGCACTTATAACACACACTCAAAAAGTCACCCCAAGGATTACTCTTGAACCAAATTTCAGAATTTTTACCTCAAAATAAAATATCTTCAAACTCAAATCTGTCTTTGATCACTTATTGTAGTTGCAGATTTACCACGCAAACTGCTTCAGAATTTGTTATGAGACTGCTTCAGGACAGGCTTCAATATTTGAAAATTTGACAAATGGATCAATTTCTTCATCATTTTCTGATTCTTTGGAAATGAATTAGTACTTGAGACTATTCTATTCCTTTCAAATGAAACAAGGTACATCTTCTCTATCCGTCTATGATTGTTGTGTCAGGTCAAGATCTTTTATAAACACAATCTTCATTCCTTGACAATGTCCCTTGTTACTGAATGCTAGTTATGACTCCACATTCACAATGTTCATGTCTCTTAACCAATCATACTACTTCCAGCAGATGGCTTTTATACTCAGCCTGCATACCTGTCACTTTTGCCTTTTTGGATGGTTGTACATGTAGGTAGTATAGGCCTTAGAACAGACCTTAAATTCTACCTTATCATTTTCCAGAAATAACCTTAGGACAGGCCTAAACTCTGTCACAAAACTGTCTTTAAATCTGATAAAATTTAGTCTGGAATTGTACCTTAAATCAGTACTTCAACACAGGCCTGAAGCTCAGCCTTATCCTCCTCAGAAAATTTTCTCAGAAAAACTCTTATTGCTGCCTCAGGTAACACTTATTCGCTGCCTCAGATGTGTTTCAACAGGTCTGCAATTTTTTTGTTTTTGGTCTGAGGTTAAGGCCTGAAACTCGGCCTTAAGTCTGTTGTTAAGGGTTGTTGTTAGGCACCTTCTGCGGCAGCCTAGAGGGGCCTCTTTAATCTACGGTTTTCCTTCAAGACACTCACCAAGGCTCAGCCAGGTCTGCAGCCAGCCTTGATCTTCACCTTAGGGTTTTAGGAGAAGCTCTGGTCCTCTCCTTACTCCAGCGGCAGGGGTTTAGCAGCTTTAGAACTCCCACGGCCTGTCTTTATAAATGTGCAATTTGTCTTCTTCAGGAACTGTTCTAATACCATGTTAAGTTTTTTATGGTTAAGCTGATGCATGTAGTTTATTTCATTTTAGCATGAACTGAACCATAAACAATGATTGCAGCAACACAATACAATAGCTGCAGTAAACCAAGATCACAAGAAGAATAACCATGCACAAGAACACAAGAGTTTATCCTCGGAAAACCCTTCTCAACCAAGGGAAAAACCCAGCAATCCTTTGCCATACTACCAAGAGAAGATCCACCATCCACCACCAAACCTAGCACACAATAGGGTGTTGCTATGACTGAGAAACCTAGCTCCTAGAGAACTGTGAATTGCAGTCCTCATAATTTCAAACCTCCAACTTCAGACCATGTGTTTAGTTAGTGTGTAAGAGATGATCCACAATGGGGATCTATCTCTTATTTATACAATACTTAACTCAACCAAAAGACATGACACTTGGCACAATAGGGACGACCTGTACAACTTAATAATATAATTAATAATTCACAATATTAATTATCTTTACATGGTGGGGCTGACTTGTACCCTTTACAACATAAATTAGGGTTACAACAAATCTTACTCTCAGACAATATAGCAAAGGATCCACACATCCTCTAGTGCTCAGCCACTAGGGACACGTCCACCTGTGGTCAGCCACAGGGACGTCACTCTCAACAGATCACTCAACTGAGTCCACAGGAGTACCATCTGGAGAGCCATCTCAAGTCGACTCAACTAAGTCCATAGGAGTACAAGGCAAGAGACCATTTCAAGCCGACTCAACTCAGTCTAGAGGAGTACAAGGCAAGAGACCATCTCAAGTCATCTCAACTCAGTCCAGAGAAGTAGACAACAGACCACACGTCATAACAACTCAGTCCAGAGTCTGACGCACACCCATCACATGGGCACACCCAACATGTGGGCACACATCGTCTCAACTCAGTCCAGAGGAAAACGGCACACCCATCACATGGGCCCTCTCATAGATCGACTCAACTCGGTCCAAAGGAGAACAATCTAGAGAATGTCACACGACGCTGCAATCATCAACAATAATATTCAATTCAAGTGAGGCCGGCCCTTCTTTTAACCTTCACAAAATGTAAAAAAATGCAAATATCATGTCACTAGTGCCACACTTGTGCTAACATCAAGCCTCCCTGGACAAGGAGGAGGCCTCCAAAGGCCACATGGCACCAATCCAAGGTGAAGTGAAGGAAAGTAGTGTATCTCCTCACCCAAGGTTGTGCCAATCATCACTGGTACCCCAACTGCCCATCAAACCCTAAAAGATGACGTCATCACAAACGAGGGCCAACGTCCAAGATCCAAGATGTTGCATCCAGACTGGAGGGAGTTGCATCTCGTCTCTACATGGTATCTAGCTGTCAACTACTGCAACGTCACTGATCCAATGAATAATAAGCCCTAGGTACTCTGCCTAGCCTGTGGGCTTTCAGCCCATCTGTGTGCCATCATGACCAAATCTGCTCAAACCAAGCCCATATGTCCATTGTCCAAGGTTCCAGGGATGTGAGAACTGATGTCTGAAGGTGGTGAATCATTGGATGACTCCTTGTTCTGCATCACACACGCCAAAGTCATGCAATAAAGGTACAACATCCTAGGTGCAAGCTCAGGACGTCCCTTAAAGAACCATGTCTGGGCCATCCAAAACAAAGCGAAGTATAAGACAAGGTAAGCCAATGTTCACAAGAAATATTAGTCCTTAAAACATGCAAAGTAAGTTGTTACTTAAGATATAAGCCAAGTAAACGATTCACCTTATTATCCCCTTCAAGCATCACACCAGTCCAAGACTTCATGTGACTTGGCAAGTTTAAATATGGGACGGCCTTCATCCAAGCTTATTAGGTGTGCCAACCTAGACAGAAAATAAAAATACCCAGGTAGAGGGATAGGTCCCTAGGGAAGCAGGAAAGAAAGAAACCCTTCAAGAGTAAGTGTGAAAGTGATATGAGTTAGGGCTTACTTCATGGCTTATGGTGTCATTAAATCCATTTCTATGAGCGCCTTTGTAGAAGGATCGCTTGTTGCTTGAGATACCCTTTCCTCGGTACCTTTTGCATTTTGAACCCCTTAATTTCCTTTTGATACCCAATTATTATTTGCAAGTCCCCTTAAAAGGTTTCAAGCTCCATTCCTTCATTTTTTACTAGGCTATAGTCCTTTATAATTGTGCATTCATTCGCATTAGGACAAGGGCGATTACCATTAGAGGGGGCAGAGCTCAAGCTGGCCTGTGGCTTTTATCATGTACTTTATCATTTAGGATTTATATAGAGAGCACTTGCATCACTTCTGGGCCTTCAGACCCTTGTTCTCATGAGAAAATGGACCATGACCCATTACCGAAGTTTGGTACACTATGAGAGGCTCCAGGATGGAAAGTGTTAAAGTATGGTGGGGAACGAAACGTTACCCTTGTGAGGGCCCCCCAATAGTACCTCTTTTCCCTAGGTAGTGACAACATGAGACTAGGGCATGGAAGCTAACCACCAAGGTGAAACAAGTCAACTAACACAATTTCCCAACCCAGTGATCCATTATCCAACTTCAACCAAAGATCCTCATCCACATGCCCAACAAATTAAGCACAACACTTCACATGAAAAAAGGACTAACATACCTCATGGTGACGTTGGCTTACCATCTCCCATACATTGGGTTGCTTGGATGTGATGAGACTTGGTTGACCTGTAGTTGTAAATGTAAATGAAAGGGGTTGTTGGGCTGCCATTTATGGACATGTTGATCATCATCATGGTCGGGATTACTGTCTCCATTGCGGGCAATGAGACATGATCTCCTTTAGTTACCCCTAGGCATGGAGGGGTAACATCTAGCTCCAGCATGGGGACATGTTGAGGTTCTCACCATAGAGCGCATGAGAACCTCAACATCTCTAGTTGTCCAAGACCTGCAATCTTGTGCCAACTTCAAACAACAACAACCTTTAGAAGTATCGACCGATGGATGTGATCCACCGGAGTTAGTGATAAATCCAAAATCATGCTCAAGAAAAATTTTCACTAAACTACAAATCATAACGCAAAAATATGCAATGATCAAATGTAAATTCCTAACATGTATGCATTCTATACAAATGAGAATGCAATATATACAACAAAATGCAAGGCTATACTAGCATGAATGCATAATGCAACATATATACAAATGCAATGCAAGATGGAACTGCCCTACCTAACCTACACTAATCTATGCTAAAATCAAGAAGTCAAGTCTCTTCCCCAGGATGGGGCCTAAGAAGGGATCTACTAATAGGTAGTGAACGTCTCCTTCCCTCTAGCGTGGATATATAGTAGGAATCATTGATATACTTTTCTTCAATCTTGTAGGGACCTAGCCAGAATCTATCAAATTCTTTGTGTGTATTGGGCTGGCCTTTCTCTTTGTCCCACATTAAGACAAATTCTCCTTGGTTATAGTCCTCCTCCTTCATATCCAATATTTCTCGAGTTATCTTGGTGTCTTCTTTCAAGGGAGGGGGGTGGGACTTCTTCATAAAGTTATCTTCTTGGCTCAATTCACTCAACATTTCTCTATCACATTTCTTTAATATTGTGATCGAGCCAACCATTTTATCTTTGTTCTTGTCTACTTGTTGTTGATAATCTTCCCTTCTAGGCCACATTATATCATCAATATCATCTTCTTGCACAAAAGGAAGATCATCCAAGTCTTGGGCAACATTAGGGCCATGGATCTTCATCCCTTTTAGTGTATGTGTCTCGTTCCATAACAAGGGGGTAGGACTCTACCAAGGAAATACTCTTTATATTTGTTTCATGCAAATGTAGTTTTTCCTCATCACCTTGTTTGAGAACTTTGACAGAATTAAGTTCACTGCCCTTGTGTTTGTCGGGTTGCTTCTAGTAACCACTTCCCCAGAGCCACATCACATTATCAACACTATCTTCTTCTGCAAAGGGAAGGGCAGCCTAGTCTTGGGAGGAACAAGGTTCTAAGGAGTCACAATTACTCTAGACATTTCCATAATCAGGTTTTTCAATGTGTTCCTTCCTTCTTGGCTTATTATACAAAGTGATATGACTTGGAGCCCCAACTAGGAAGGTTGCATAAGACAAGTCCATCTGCAAACTTATGCCTAAAGTAGTGTCCCATCTCCTCGACAATAGCATTCCCCAAGCATCAGGCACATCGATGACAACAATATCCATCACGATGGGAAAATTGGGATAATCAGCAAGGTGGACTTCAAGACCTTCAATCAAACCATAGACCTCAACACCCTTTGATTCAAATCCACAAACATGCTTATAAGGCCCTGTGATCTCCAACCCTAATTGATTCATGACCTTCAAAGTCATCATAGTAACATACAACCCAAAGCCAAGCATGCAATTATGAAGCCATAAGTCATTTATTGCTAGGGAAATGAAGAAGGGTGCATGTTCCTCCTCAGTTCACTCAAAATCATTAGCTTGTAACAATATGGGAGGATCTTCAAACATCTCTTTGATCATTCCAAAACCCTCTTGTCTCCTCCAAAGAAGGGATCTCTAGAATCCCCCAAATCCTCTTAACCCTTAGTAAGATATCAGCCATGTCAATGCTTAGGTCCATCTTATCATCCTTAGGTATCGAAGGGGATCTTGCCTGAGGAAATCTAGTGTCATTGGGAGGAAGTTGGGGCACATCCTTAAGCTTAGTGTACACTCGTAACTCTTTCTTCCTAAGCCTCTCCTTTGATTCCTCATTCATTTGGCTTAAGAACTCCATCCTAGCCCTCCTGGCAGCTTGTTTCTTTCCCTCCTCAATTTGCTCGTGTGTGATATTGACGCACTCTTGCGCGGACATAGTAAAGATGGAGTCCATGGTATCAAGAAAATTCATGTGATCAAGTCTCCCATCATTATTCCTTGGGCAATCATGTTCCAAATGTGTATCCCCACAAGGCAAACACCAAGGGGTCTCTTGTAGGTTCACTATATTAACAAATTGTAAAGTATTAGGGACCCTTTGCTCATGTGCGACCCTTCGGATTCGTTCTTGAATTTTCTCCAAATTGGTGACATTGTTCATCGGTAGGGTTTGAGTCTGAGTAAGGTCCCTTAGGGCTTCATCCAGTCTTTTATCCCTTGAAACGTTCGCATCTTAGGTTGGTTCATCCTCAGTCTTAGGGGTAATGAAAGGTTCAACCTCACAAGAGGAAAGATTAGCCTCAATCCTTGCAGCTAATTCTTGGGCTTCTTCAAGAGTCTTTGGGAGCTTATCCTTAAGCATGAATAAAAATGTCCTGAAAAGGCCTTGGTATAAAGGAAATGAAGATGTTCTCTTCTGAGGAAAATATTCTTGGGAATTTGTTGAAGCAAATTTTCAAATTTAGTGTTAAACTCTCAAACAGTTTCATTCTCTTTCTTTCTTATTTCAATAAGTTGTTGCAATAGCATGTTAGGGTCTTCTCTACTACCCCATCTCCTCAGAAATGCATCTTCAAAGTCGTCCCAGGTCTTAATATTCTTGCTAGGGAGACTATTGTACCATCTACTAGCGTCATCAATAAAAGTGGAGGAAAAGAGTTTCATCACAACATCCAAAGCATCATCACTCACGGGATTAAGTTGGAAAAGGGACCAGAAGTTTCTTAGATGCTCTTCAGCAGTAGTCATGTCATTAAGTTTCAAGAATTCAAGGTTTTGTTGAAATAATGTAACTGCAGAGTGTATTCTAATTATTATTGTTGTATTATTCATTAGATCAATCCCCTATTGCGGATTGATCATGTCAGCTATTGTAAAAGACCAAATCCCCTTTTGTGGATTGGTCAAAACATAATTGTAATAGGCAGAATAAGAAGTCGGCCCTAGAATATATTAAAGAGGCCCCATAATATATTAAAGGTGGTTATAACCACCCAGAAGAAGAAGTCAGCCCTGCCAATGAAGAGACACCTCCGTCCACATGTGCCAGAGTTGTATAAATAAGGAGGCTAGCGCCTCACTTAGACACACACTCACTTGTTCATTGAGAAGCAAGTTTCGGAGCTGCAGTTGGAGAAGAGAGAGAGAGAGAGAGAGAGGCGCATTCTTGGGAGAGGACTTTCTGTATTTGTTTGAGTTATCTCTTGGCATTGTATTGGCTATCTATAATAAGGAAGTTTTGTTGGGTTTTCTCCCCCATGAGGGTTTCCCAGGATAAATGATGTGTCTCTTGTGATTGTGTATTTCTCAGTGATCCTATCTTATGCTATTGTTATCTAGTGAAATGAAAAGAACTCTAATAATAGCTTAAACCTTAACATGGTTTCAGAGCTAAGCTGAAGAGAGCATCTTTCACAAGAGAAAGTGAAAAATGTCACTGTTGTCGTACATGCAAATTAGGGATTTTTGTTGGAGAAGTATTTCAGCCCCAAAACCATCTAGAAAAGTGTGCCCTTCCTCAAGGATCACTTTGGCATCCTCAGCGCAACTTTTCAGTGGCTAGATCTCCCAAAAAGTGAAACCCTAGTTTTCACCAGTACCAGAAAACCAGAAGTACCAGAAGTACCAGAAAACCAGAAGCACTGGTCCAGAAATCCGTTGGTCAAGTTTGAGGGGGCTAAAAGTTGGATTTTCAAAAATCTGACTGCACCATCTTACTCACCTCAGCTCAACGCATCTATCCCCTAGATCAAAATTTCAAAATTTGAGGTTTGAAAAATTAGGGTTTCTTCATAAAACCCTAAGTTGCAATTGCAGTTGCAGTCTCAGAACCAGTTGCAGTATCAATTGCAGTTGCAGTATCATTTGCAGTTGCAGCCGTAGTACCAGTTGCAGTCACCCTTGAAGTTCTTAAGAGTTGGTGATCATTACCATTGCTACCAGATCGTCCCTCTACCTGCAAATGTCGTCAGAGGTATGTACTCACACATGTTTAAACGGTTAAGCTTTAAAGGGTATTTGCAGAAGAAGGGATCTCTTGCCATAGATCCAGAAGGATCTCAAGATCCAACACATTCAGAGGAATGATGCAACCCAGGTGTGATTATTCTGATATGCATCTATTTGTTATAACATTATTTTGATCAGTGTTGCATGTTGTAGCTATGACCATCATTCTAACCTTTGGTCAAAATCTGAGTCAAGGTATTAGATGGCTTAAAAGTTGAGATCATAGAGTTTATCCTCTAACCCAACCTTCTATCAAGATAGCATATTGTCTTAGTACAAAAGATAGGTTGAAGAAAGTACTCATCATCTTGAGTGAAGGAGACTTGGAAGAAAAGCAAGCACACTCATTCTTGAGGACAAGGCTCCAGGTTTGATTAATCAAGTTGATAAGATTCAAAGGTACACATGACAAATTCACAACTACTCCTTTACAAGTAACCACTATAGTTGAGATAGCAGTCTTTGTAAAGTATTATACTTGGTAGCATGTGAGCATACAGAGGTAAATACTTAATGTAATCATTTGCTTGACACAACTAACACCTCCTCTAGGAGAAACCTCGTGTGTTAGTTCCAGGTTGCCATGGAGGAATGTTCGATCACAACACTATAAGAGTGTTGACCTCATTTCGTAGTGTTTCTCTTATTTTTTATCATTGCTTCAGACAAGCCACGAATGATAGCTCTAAAGGAGCTTCTGTGATGATTATTCGTGTTATTGCTTTATCTATTATTATCAAAAGGATATTATTCTAGCATGTTGTTTTGTTGACCTTGTTTCAAGTCACAGGTGATAACCCTGAGAAAGCTATAGTGAAGGTTGCA
>ML789508.1:93794-110891 GCA_009831015.1 Picea engelmannii | reverse complement strand
GAGAGAGAGAGAGGCGCATTCTTGGGAGAGGACTTTCTGTATTTGTTTGAGTTATCTCTTGGCATTGTATTGGCTATCTATAATAAGGAAGTTTTGTTGGGTTTTCTCCCCCATGAGGGTTTCCCAGGATAAATGATGTGTCTATTGTGATTGTGTATTTCTCAGTGATCCTATCTTATGCTATTGTTATCAAGTGAAATGCAAAGAACTCTAATAATAGTTTAAACCTTAACAGGTTTCAATAGAAAATCTCTTTGGAAGAAAGATTAAAGTTTTGAGGTCAAATCATGGAGGTGAATACACCTCAAATGATTTCAAGGACTTTTGCAGAGAAGCAGGGATTAAGAGGGAGCTAACAACTCCCTACAACCCCCAACAAAATGGGGTTGCAGAGAGAAAGAATAGATCAATTGTAGAAGCAGCTAAAGCAATTATCCATGACCAGAACTTACCCATGCATCTATGGGCAGAAGAATCCAGTACAGTTGTATATGTCCAGAATAGAAGTCCTAATAAGATATTAGGAAACAAAACACCAGAAGAAGTATTCACTGGAAAGAAACCAGAACTTAGCCACTTCAGGATATTTGGATGCCCAGTGTACATACATGTTCCCAAGGAAAAGAGAACGAAGCTAGAACCTCCAGGAAAGAAGGGCACCTTTGTTGGATATAGTGAGACTTTCAAGGCTTATAGAATATGCATCCCCAGACAAAGACAGATTGAGACTAGCAGGGATGTCACATATGATGAAGAAGCAACCTTCAAGAAATCTAGAGAGTCTCACATGGATGAGGACAGAGAGGAACAAGAGGCTACAAAGGATGCAGTGTGTTATCCACCAAGTTGCACTAGGATGGACTTGCAGTTGAGCCGCCAAATATTGAGCAAACAATTGCTCAAAATTCAGAGTTCAGAAGTCCAGCCGATCAATTTGACCACACTTTTTTCGCATTTCCATCCCCTGTGGGGCATTGTAATAAGATGAGATTAGCATGATGAAGTTGTAAAAGGCTTGGCCTCCTAAGACTTGATCATCAATACATACTCTAGAGTGCTTTTTTTCACTTGTTAATTATTTCTTACCTGAAATTCATTTTAGGCGAGTCATAATTTCTAAGTTTTTTCACTCAAATACCTCCAAAGTTGGGGTATGTTACCGATGGTTAGGCCTTAGCATGGTTATCGAAGTCTAGTGTCTAAAATTTTTATATTACCATGCTAGGTCATCATTTTGAGTCATATGGAAATAGCGCTATGTCCCCCATAGGTTTTTTATTGTTTTGAGTCAATAAAAAAAATTTCGCAAAACGGGATTTTTTAATTGTAATTGGTCAATAAGTTAAAAAAGTAGTACTAGGAGGCATTATATGCCTTGTGGATATTCGTTTTCACATCCAGAATACCCACTTTACCCAAGTATCACCTTTTCGAGAGAAAATATTGAGTTTTACTCGAGAAAAAGTGATTTTCTCTCAAAAAAAAATGTAAAAAATGACAAATAAAAGACAAAAATCAGCAATGTTATTTTTGTGGAAACATGTCTCAAACATGTTTTTAGTTAACTGTCTCTCTCTCTCACTTCACAATGACTTGGTGGCAGCTGAGAGTGAGTTTGAGTGAGTTAAGTGGAGAGTTCTCTCCACTTGATGGAGATCCCAAAAGCAAGTGCGCACAAGCTTAGAGAGGTGGCGCATTAGGGTGAAGGTTGACAATCCCAAGGAGGGTCGCCACCTTCCCTTGGCCATTTGGCACCCTCTCACACTCTCTATCTTCGCAAATGGCGAGCTAACTCACCTTGTGTGAGATGTAGCACAATCCCATGCATCCATTTGTCGTGTGAGCTTTGGGAAGTGCGCCCTCCCTCCTTGGGAAATGTGCCCTCTCTCCTACATAAACAAGTCAACCCTCCTTTTGGTTACGATAGATTGGGAGAATCTTGTGTTGTTGTAATATTGTAATATCATTTTGGAATAAAAACTTTGGAGGTCAAGAAAGTGTATGGAGCTATTTTGTGGATGTATTGTCATGCGATTTGATCAAATGAGGTGATGTTGTTCTTCTTTCATGCATATTCAATTGTTAGATAGGCCTTTGGAAGGGTGTTATCATCCCATAGGATAGAATTAAGTAAGTTTGTTTTCTTTCTATGATTCTATTGAGTACTTATTTAAAACATTATAATGTGCATGTTTTTGTTTTCGTTAACTAACATGCCCCTTTGAGACTTTTTTGTAGGTGTCACCATAATCCTAACATTTTGTGTTGCAAGGTATCTATTAGTTCGCATGATCCCATAGTCTTGAAGAAGTGGTGGATCAAGCTTGTATCCTTCATTGCTTCAATCACCAAGAAAAACATAACTCCCTCTTCCATCCACTTGAAGACCCCATTGGCCCAAGGGTTCCAGGCAATTCAAGCTTTTTCTTCTCCTTCTCTTTAAACCAAATAAATTTCTGGTTATTATAACTTGCATGCAAAGATTTCTGATTTAAATATATATTTGATACATTTTATATCTAGCTTTACATGTTTACATAAACTAAGTCTATCTAGTTTGTCAAAGTTTGATCTTTTGAAAGAATAGACTTAACATTTAACTCTGCTTTTTAGCAAGCTTTTAAGTCAGATTTTCAAGGGCCAAAGTGTAGTTGAGTTTTGAGCAATTTCATTTCAATATTTGACAATTCGAAGTGTCTTCTCTTTGCTGTCCAAAAACAGCCATTAAAATCATAAAAAGGGTCCAATTTGTGGTATTGTAGGTTTTAGTTTAACTTGCTTTGATTCTAGCATTTTTTTATATAAGTTTTAATCAGTCCCATAAGTTTGTCCAAAGTCATTTTGGGCATTCTTTTGGGATTGTTTGCTTGCTGTTTTATGCAGCTTAGCGAACATACAAGGGGAAACTCTGCCGGATTTTGGCGGAATCTAAGTTTCCAGGATCTCCAGAAGCACCTTGTACTTCAATAAACTCTTTGGAAAACCTTGTAAACTTGTAGATCCTCGTTATAAGGATCACAGGCCTCCCAAAAAGAAAGAAAAAAGTATTGTAATAAATGTAATAAAAATAAGTGGGCTAAGGAGGCCTCACTTTTCTTTTTCCCCCCAGGGTGGGACCGGTGTTGTGGTGTGATCTAATTTTTGCATTTGGTTTTCTTTTCTTGCATAAGTTTAATTAATCTCACATCTTAAGGCTAAGCTAAAAGGAACCTTAATCTTACACACTGCAAAGCAATTTTAAGATAGTCTCTTTATTTTTTGCAAATAGAATACAGATTGCAGTGGCTGGAGAATAGAGAATACAGATTGCAATAGCTCCAGCTACAGCTACTCCCCATACTTGTGCACTTACCCAATTTCTGCAATGCGCACTTCTTCACTTCCGCAGTTGTGAGCTATGTGTCTAAAATGAGATCTGATGTCCTGTATTTATACTGTTTTTCCTGAGCTGTCTAGGCCGACTTCTCATTCTGGAGGCTAAACACTTAATATTAAATATTTTCTTTAGCCGACTTGTCTTCTAGGGTTATGTCCAATGCTTTAGGGTTTCTTCTTGCTTCCCGAAATATTCTATTCACGTCAGGGTTACACGTGGAGGTAAATGTTGGAGTTTCTTCACACACACCTAGGATTTATTTTTCCTAAGGTTATTCCTTGTTTATTAGTCATAATTATTCATTATCTGGTCTCCTATATTTTAGGGGAGAATATTCCACCTGGAGAATATTCTCTTTCAATTGACACTTCAGTTTGACTAGTTGAGTTGAGTTTAGATGTTGCATTGGTTTTGTCACCATGCAACATTGGGATCATCACCAACTCACTACTCTTTGTTCATACAGTTAACTGAAGACTATTTGACTAGTTAACTCAACTAGGTGGTAGTTCACTCCCGTAACTGCCTGAGAGACTAGACTAGGTGGCAATTTACTCTTGTAACTGTTGGTGTGTGTCTAGATCGATCTAGACCACCACTATGGCTCATTATTTACTCATGTATCCTATATCTATTGTAAATTTTTCACTCTTTATGTGTGGAATACGGTTAATGAGAAATCTTCCATCCTTTCTATCTTGCTTCTTCTTTCTCAATTTCTCTCTGCAAATGTGTGTAGTATTTTCTAGCTAGATCTATTCTGTGCAGGTTCAACACATTTACAGTAAATACCTCCCGCAGCTACGATAATATCAACACTCCCTCCTAGCTAGGGAGGTATTGAAGGCAATGGTCTTGAGCACAAACATACCATTCAATCGATAGCATCATCATAGCCATACAGGCTATTTCATGATTAGATCACGAGCACCATCATCACTATCATCTAATAGCATCAACTGCATCATCTCTCGAAGCCATACTCCATCTGAGTAATCGGGCATGATGTTGAATAAGTCACTCACTCCACAGAGTGATACAAGGACCATTCTTCTAATCTGGACATACGTTCTAGAAGAATGATTGTCCCAACAGATGATAAAATCTACACCATGGACTACAGAGACCATTCCTATAGGAATATCAATCTAGAACTATTTTCTAATCGAGTCGTATGTACCATAGAGATCTGTCTCAATCTATATGCCTTAGAAAATATCGGTCCCGAACCATTTTCCTAATCGGGCGACAATCAGTGCCTTAGGAAAATACTAGTCCATGACATGTCAACAAACTGTCAACCTAGACCATTCTCCACATAGAGAATACATGTCCACCAACAATTTGTTCTATCTAGACCATTCTTCGCCTGCAGAATGTCTATCCACAAGCACACTGACTATCCATCTAGTTGATAATCATTTTCAACACCACTGATAGTCTACATGGCAATCAGAACAATGTCATTCAATAGAACACCACTGTTTCTATCCATAGTAGTACACAACTACAATCCAGTGGTACACTACCACACCAAGTAGCACACGGTTACTTAATCAATGACACATAGTCACAACCAATGGAACACATCCACCACAGTAGCATACATCTACTGTCCAGAGACATAAAGTCTCTATAGCAATCATATCATATGATATCAATCTGCACAGAAAAACAATATCATGATATAAACTGAGTTATCTGAGCCATTCTTCCACTCACATCTGTGAGATCTAGAAGAGCATCTTCCCTTAGAGAGTAAAACATCAGCCATGGGGTATCAAGACTATTCTTCTCAAGCATAGAAGAATAATTGTCCCTGATTTCTGAGCCTGGAACATTCACCTAACTGGGCCTTTCCTCTGGCACTAAACATAGTGCAACCTGGATAGAATGAGTTTGCCCTAGGGAATGCATGTCCCTGATTGCTGAACTTGGACCATTCACCTAATTGGGCCATTCCTCCAACACTAAACATAGTGCAACCTGGAGAGAATGAGTCTACCCTAGAGAATGATTGTCCGGACCATTTCCTAATGGAAATGACTATCCTGTACCAACCTCCAAAACAGACCATTCTTTGAAACTATGAACTTCGAAAAAATGACTACCCGGCGAGGCGGACCATTCTACTTGACCACTACACAGAGTGACTGCCAAGAAGAATGACTGTCCTACACCATTCCCCCACACTGGCCACAAGGGGAATCATTGTCTATGGTACATCAGCAATCTATCGAACCATTTTCATTATGAAAATGATTGTCCGATCTAGACCATTTTACGAACTGGAAAATGCCTTTCCGTCAGAAATATCAAACCACTTTCCAAACTGGAAAGGAACTGCTCATCCTGGAACATTTTTCGAACTGAAAAATGACTATCCATAAACCAATAACACTTCAGTGCTCCCTCGAAACCTGAGAGTAATCTCTTCCTTTTTCAATAAGGAAGTCGTCTCCACGAGCTCCAACTTGTTTCTTCAGTACGCAAACTTTTTCCATCTTGGACAGAGGCTTTACCAAAATATCTGTTATCTGCTCATCTGTGGAGATATATATTGGAGAACCACTTCTCTTTTCTGGACTTCATCACGGAGAATGTAATGCTTGATCTCAATGTACTTCGGTCTATTCAGAACACTAGTTTTCTCTGAAGACTTCATATAGCTCTTGATCATTACAATATATCATGGTTGAATTCATCACTTTTGTTTCTTGCTATCTCATGACATCATGGCAAGGCTCAAACTAAAACATATCCAAGTAGCACTTCTTCTGTCATCATGAGAGTTTGTCATGGATTAGCAATCCATCATCCTGAACTTCTGAGTAACCATCTGATACATTATCTCTGTCATAGAAAGTTTTCACTACGCTTCTGCTGTGCATGAGAGGCTTTGCACCAAGTTGTTTGAATCCATACAAGATCTTCTTCCATCTGCATACAAGGGACTCTTTCTAGTATATCTCAAAACCTTAAGGTTGCTCTACATACGCTTCTTGTTAAATTACTCTGTTGAGGAGAATAGTCCTTGCATTCATCTGATGTAAACTCCAACCCATGGATATTGCAGAAGATATAATGGCTCAGGTAGAGGTATGTCTCGCTACTGGAACAAGTTATCATCATAGTCTTCTCCCTCCATCTAGGAGAACCTCTAGTTCTGAATCTCGCAATGCTTCCATTCATAAGTCTTTCATAGATTGTTCTTCATCATAACTTCCATTTCTTCTGCTTGATTGCTTCTTAGTGGGTTCAAACCAAACTGGTAGTCTTGTGATTCTCGGTATAATAACCGGTTGTTCTTGCTTTTCTTTCTTTCTTGGAATCTTCATGTTCTTCCTCATGTCTCCCTTTAGATCTTGGGTCCATGGGTTCTTCTATATGCCCCAAAGATTCCAACGTCTTCCTTTCATCATAGAATCATGGATGTAGATGGACAACAAAGGATACTTTAAGGCTTCTTTTTGAAGAAGACTTCTTCAAGAGTCAAACCGAACACGTGTTGTTTATCATGGCTGCTACTTTCAATTGGAACATGGACAGATACTTCATAATCTCAATGGATCATATCATTTAGGATTAGCTCCCTCCTAATCCTTGCTTCATGCATGCTCTTCTTTTGAAATTCTGTAATTAGCTCCCTCCATCTAAGAGAGTCCATGCTTCCATCTGCATCCTTATTGCCTTTTGCAAAGTTTCACAAGTCTTTTTCTAATTTCCTCTTGATTGCTGACTTCTTTCTGCTTTTGACTTCTTCTGGGTCTCTTTCAAGCTTGATTCTAATTTCAGCTTATCTAGCAGTTGTTACTTATATAATAGCTTCCACAGGAACTGTTACCAAGGATTGTCAATGTACTTCATCTCTTCATGTGTATTGCTTGACTTGTAGTCATCGTGATAGCAATCCTTATCTTGTTATTCTTCCATAGGTATTGTTTCACTTGAACATCTTATCTTCTAAGAAATAGATATGCAAGATATGTACAGAAACTATGTAAACATGGTATGTACAAGAACTTTGAAGAATATTGTTACCTTGACTTAGAAGAAGAAGTATGTTTTATCCTGCTTGGCCTTCTTTGAGGGTTCCCTTTCTTCGGCAACTGTTGCTTTGTCTGTTTCCTTCCTTTTCTTTAACTCAGGACAGTGGTTCTTGTAGTGACCATATTTTCGACAGTTGAAGCATTGTATCTTTGACGTATCCTTTTCTTGATTTGGTTTTCTTCCTTTAGCCAAACTTCTTCTTATTCCTGAAATTCTTGAACTTTGTTGTGTTGGCTTGATCATCATCTTTCCTTTGGAATTTCTCTTTTGCGCTAATCCTTGATTCTTCTTGTGCACAGCAAGTTCAAAGTTCTTCAAATGTGGGATACTCCTTCCTTGTGTTCATGCTTGCGGAAAATGCATCGCATGTCTTGGAAAGACCATCGAGTATTATATTTACCAATTCCTTCTCTGAAATGATTTCTTCAATAGCTTGTAGTTGATCTCTTAACTGAGAGATTCTCAAAAGGTATGATGTTATGTTGTCGTCATCATTCATTTTCATGTCACGGAGCTCATTCTTCAGACTCGTTACTTGTCCAATGTTTCTGACTGAGAAGAGGTTAGTTAGAGCATCGTACATCTTCTTAGATGAGTCAAGATGAGAGATGTAGGGTATCAAGCGATCTTTTACAGAGTCCACTATGATACTCATGGCATTTATTTCATTGTCCTTGAACTTCTCCATAACTACAACATTATGAAGTTCCTTCTCTTTCCCTTCTTCAAACTGTGGTTCCACGATCTTTCCTTTCACGATATCCAACACTTTATTCTTGCCAAGGATGAGATCAATCCTTGTCTTCAATGCTCTGAAGTTAGAAGCCCCTTCTAACTTGTTTTCTGATTTCATAGAATAAGTCATGACTGCTTTGACTTGGTCAACCTTTGACTTTGACCAAAAACTCAAACTTGGCATCTTAGCTTGCTGAGAGTACCAAGAGGTGCGCTAGGTTAGGGCGCACTAAGCTATCCAGAAATTAGGTCAATTTATTCACTTAAGGTATCTCAACAAGAGGGTTAGGGTTTCGTTGCTGCAACACAAACTGACTGCAACTATAACTGAGCAAAATCTTCCCAATCTATCTTCCAGCAGTTAGACTGTCCGAAGATAGTGTGGGCCCATAACCTGTTAGAAAATAATAGATGTGCTCGTTTAACCATAGACAATATAGCAATATTGTCACCCAACCATAGGTCGAAGACACCCCCGAGCACCTCAACCTTGACAGAGAATGATTTCAGAAGCAAACCCTAGGCCTAATAGCTAATCAATGTAGCGTACCTCTCTCCAGAGCTAGCATACAAGGAAGAAAGTCCAAACCATAACCAATAGAAAGTCTGAGCCTAAACCAAGAATACAGAGTGCAGTAGCTGCAGTTGCAGCTACTCCCCAGACTTGTGCACTTACCCAGTTTCTGCAGTGCGCACTTCTTCACTTATGTAGTTGCGAGCTGTGTGTCTAAAATGAGCTCTGACGTCCTGTATTTAACTGTTTTTCCTAAGTTGTCTGGGTCGACTTCTCATTCTAGAGGCTAAGCACTTAATATTAAATATTTCCTTTAGCCGACTTGTCTTCTAAGGTTATGTCCAATGCTTTAGGGTTTCTTCTTGCTTCCCGGAATATTCTATTCTCGTCAAGGTTACACGTTGAGGTAAATACCTCCCGCAGCTACCATAATATCAACACTCAGCTCCTCTGAAAAGAGGTTGGTCAGTGTGGACTTAGTTTAATTAGAAAACATTTCACTTTCTGCAATTTTCTTTCAGTCTTTATTTTTTGCAAAAAATAAACCTTTCCCCTCAGCTCCCCGGTGTATACTCTGAACCCTTTCGAGCCTAGCTCGATCTGGGGAACTCATCAAAACCGGGGCTAGTCAATGCGGAGTAGTTTAAATCGAACAATCTCAAAAGTTTCTATTGTTTAGTTTGGAAACCACATGAAGGGAGTGTGTGAACTCAGACGGGAACTTTGATATCTAGGTTCTCCCCGTGTTGGACTTCTGGCACCTTCATTGAGCTTGTTGGTGAAGGCTTTGGGCTTCGACAAGTTCTCCACAAATTCCAAGCTGAGGGATAGCCTCTTAAGAGGCTAAATCTTTGCTTTCTTGCAATACAATTTCACACAATCAATATAGCAACTTTCATAATAATCTCTCAACATTAAGCAACTTCTAAAACTCTAAAAGCAACACATGTGCAAGACTCTACTCTTCAGCAACAATTTGTGACACACAGCATCTCACAAGCATTTCAATTACATTTGGCACTGGTCAATGCAATTTGTTTATCACATTTAATTCAAGTATTGTATCCTTTTTTATGTAAGTTGTATCTCTCATACAAGCATCTTGAATGTTTTACTTTCCAGCATAAGCAATCTTTATCTTTTCATGTAAGTTGTATCTTGAATGCTTGAATTTCAAAGTCATATTTTATATATCATGTATGTTGCTGGTGTAATCTCAATGATCTGTTGTTGATGTAATCTTATTGATATATCCTGCTATGTTGTTGTAACAAAAACTCCTAGATCCCTTTTTGTTCTTAGTTTAGATCAAAAACCTTAGATTTATTTGTATAGGAACTGCCCCCCTTGGCTTCGCTAGGACATGGCCTAGACGGAGGAGTCGAGGATCAGGTGAAAGCACCTTGACTCAAGACTTTCCCCCAAGGACACACCCAGTGGATTAAAAGTTTTTCCACGTTAAACCCAAGGTGTCTGTAAAGGTGAAAACACAGTGATGATTGACTCTACTCCAGAAGAACATACCCCAGAAGATCAGAATGAGATAGTAGAGCCAGAGATACATGTACATCCACCCAAAGAGGTTACAGTTACCAAGAAGAAACCAGCATGGCTCCGAAACACTTTGCAGGAAGCAGAAAAACATGCATCTCCCTGCGGCTCCTTCAGAGAGAGCAGGAGACCACACAAGTTTTCCAACTATTTGGCGTTGATGAGTAGATCATTGATTCAGAACCTTCCACTTATGAGGAAGCTGCAAAGCAGCAAGTGTGGAAGGATGCTATGATGGAAGAGTACCAATCCATCATGAAGAATGATGTGTGGGAAGTGGTTCTGAGACCAGAAGGGAAGTCATGATTGAATTCCAAGTGGATCTACAAGATCAAACATGTTGCAGATGGCAGCATAGAGAAGTACAAAGCTAGATTTGTGGCTAGAGGATTCTCCAAGAAAGAGGGAGAAGATTATGACGAGACATTTGCTCCAGTAGCCAGGTACACTTCTATTAGATCTATTATTTCTATTCCTTCTGTTATGGGCTTGAAAGTACACCGGATGGATGTAAAGACTGTTTTCTTGAACGATGTAATTGAAGAAGTGTACATAGATCAGCCACAAGGTTTTGTAATCTATGGGAAGGAGTCCCATGTTTGTAAATTGAAGAAATTTTTGTACGAGCTTAAGCAGGCACCCAGGGCATGGTATGCCAGAACAGATAGTTATTTGATGAGCTTGGGGTTTACCAAGAGCGATGTAGATCCCAACCTTTACTACAAGGTTGAAGATGATTTCCCCTTGATATTGGTAATATATGTGGATGACATGTTTCTTAAAGGCTATGAGAAGGTCATAGATGGGTGCAAGAGGGAGCTCACTTCAAAGTTCGAAATGAAGGATCTGGGTTCGATGCACTATTTCTTGGGATTATAGGTGTGGTAGATGTTGAAGATTGAGTAGCTTCGAAAGATATCCTTATTGTACAATGTATTTGACCAAGACAAACCCTAAAGAATGTTATTATATTATATTTATTAAGACAATCCTATTGTAGCTTTGTAAAAGTCGTCCCTATTGTGCCTTGACAATTAAATGTAATTTAAGAGGGTAAATTGACAGGTCGGCCCAGACCTAATTTAAGGAGGCCAGACTATTATTTATAAGGGAGGCTAGCGCCTCACTTGTTCACTCACTCATGAGTTCTGCAACAAGAGGAAAAGCGCACAAGTCTTGGAAGAGATGCTATTGTAGCTAGGTGTGACGTCAAGGAGGGTTTTGGTCTATCTTTTGGTATCTCTTGGTTAAGTGGTGCGCTACCCTCTCCTAGTGAAGGAGTACAAGAGGATCTTCTTCGTTGTTGGTTCTCTCTTGGAGAGAAGCATTGTTCTTGGTTGGCTAATCTATATTAAGGAAGTTTGTTGGGTTTTCTTCCCCTAGAGGGTTTCCCAAGATAATCTTTGTGTCTCTCTTGTTTCTGTGATTATCTCTCTTTCAGTGATCTTAGATATATAGCTAATGTGCTAAACGATTGTAATAATAAAGAAGAACCGTAACTGCTAGTTGTATAACTAAAATATCAACATGATATTAGAGTAGGCCTGAAAGAGACCAACTCGCAGTTTATAAAGAAGTAGCTAGCCTCAGCGCACCCTCTCCAAGATTTAGTTTTCAGTGTTGCAACTGCTGCAGAATTAGGGTTTCTGCATAAACCCTGAGTGTGATGTTTTCCATGTTTATGGAGGACGTTGGAGAAAGTAACCACACCTAGGAGCTCGCCCTAGGAAGGCATATCTAGTCCTTGGATTAGAATTTCGAAATTTGAGGGTTGAAAATTAGGGTTTCCTCATAAACCCTAGGCACGGTTGCAGCTGCTACAGATTTTGTGACAGATTTCATCCTTGACTCAACAATCTCTCTGGTAAGGTCTAAAACCCTCATCTTGAAAAGTTATTTGTTTACTTGTTCCGGGCAGGATGACTACCAATACCAAGCTTGACGAAAAGCTTGAAGGCGTCGATGACTTATGAGCATGGAAGTACAAAATGATGCTCATTCTAGAAGAGAATGACCTTGTAAGTTTTGTTGAACAAGATATTGAAGAGCCAAAGGAAGATGAGACCAAAGCCAAATATAAGAAGGATCTAATCAAAGCAAAAGAGGATCATTGTTGATTCCATCAAGAACCATTTGATTCCTCATGTTTTAGCATTAAAAACCCGAAAGCAAGTGATGGATGCCTTATGCCATCTATTTGAAGGAAAGAACATCAATCAGAAAATGACCTTGAGGACACAACTCAAGAATGTGAAAATGCAAAGTTCAAAAACCATACAATCTTACTTCACAAGAGTGTCCCAGATTAAAGAACAGCTTGAAGTTATTGGAGACTCAGTCGAAGACACTGAGATAACGACGACCAAATTAAATGGTCTTCCAAATTCTTGGGAATCCTTCATCCAAGGAATCTGCTCTAGAAGAAAGTTAACTAAGTTCAGCAGGTTGTGGGAAGACTGTACTCAAGAAGAAGCCAAATTAGAGGCAAGAAAGGAAAAGATAGAGAACAATGAAGATCAAGCGCTAACAGTTCACGCAAGAAAAGGAAAGAACAAGAAAGAAGTTCACTCTCACAAAAGATTTTAGAAGCCTCATAAAAGACAAGATTTTCATAAAGATCTCTCAAGCACCAAATGCTTAATTTGCTAGAAGATCGAAAATATTGCAAGAAATTGTCCCTACGCAAAAGACCAAGATAAAACCAGGAAGTTTAAAAGGCATCATGCCCATTTCGCAGGAGAAGATGAACCTGATTGGAAAAGAACAAAAGAAGATAATCCAGATGAACTATATCTTTGTGATATAGGACCTAGCGCTTCCGAAGCACTTGATTCATATGAAGTGATATTGATAGCTATATCTCCTTCCACATTAAAATTTCAAGAAGTAAAAGAGTTAGAGTATTGTTGTATCATGAGGGTCAAGTACAAGTTGTGAAGAAGTATCATCATTCATCCAGACATCATACAGATCAAAACAAGCAGTCTAACAAATGCACGCTCCAGGTATGCACCCTTCATATTTGATTTCAGTTTTAAGTTTATTAACATTAGATTTTATGCATTTTTTTAGCTTGTTGGATCATTATCCCTGGTACAGGAATCCAAGGTCTCATTTAAAATCAAGAAATAGTTTTTGTGCTTGGGGGTGGGATATGTAAATGCCTATGGTTGGGTGACAATGATGTGACATTGTCTATGGTAAAACGAGCACATTAGAATAGAACTCACAGTTTTTTGGTGTTTCGCGATGAGAAGACCTTGTCAATGGATAATGAAGCCACCTTGATAGGAAGCAGAATTCGTTTTAAGTCTGACTCATCTTTTCATATTGAGACTTTGTATCCAACACCAAGTATATCTTACAGAAACTCTGAGGTTATTGTAGACTCAGAAGAAGTCAAGGCTCAGAGGGAGCAGGCATGGCAGCCCCTGTATTTGAGATTGAGTTAACCTCAGTGCCAGATGGTGCAGATTGATCATTCTTCGGATCATCAAGAAAATTTAGTAGAGCTAGAAGGGCCTACCCAGAACCATTGCAATAATCAGGAAGAAACCAGCATGGTCCCGTGACACTGTGCAAGATGCAAAGCCATTTAGTATTGACTAGCCATATCATGAGGAGCAGATGGCTCCACTAGTGGTGAGGCAGGCAACCCCACCAAGTACCAACTCAGAAGGAGCTAGAGCTCAGAGGGAGTCAGCCCTCGTGATCCAGTAAGGAGGAGCAGCCTCCCCAGGACCATTCATAGAGATGTACAAAGCCTGATTTGTGTCCAGAAGATTCTCCCAGCAAGAGGGAGAAGACTATGACAAGACACTTGCTCCAGTAACTAGAACAAGTATATATATAGAACAACCATGTTCCATCAAAATAAGTCGGTACAGTATGGGATTCAGAGGAAGCAATGTGTTCCCCAGTAGAGGGAGTTGATGTTATCCCCAATAGAGGGAGGTGATGTGATCCCCAGTAGAAGGAAGTTATAAGCTACCCCAGCACAGTTTGGTAACCCCAACGCAGGTTGGTACGCTACCCCAACGCAGGTTGGTAACCCCAACGCAAGTTGGTACACTACCCCAACGCAGGTTGGTAACCCCAACGCAGGCTGGTACCCTACCCCAACGTAGGTTGGTAACCCCAACGCAGGTTGGTAACCCCAACGCAGGTTGGTAACCCCAACGCAGGCTGGTACCCTACCCCAGCGTAGGTTGGTAACCACAACGCAGGTTGGAACGCTACCCCAACACAGGTTGGTAACCCCAACGCAGGTTGGTACGTTATTCCAATGAAAGTGCAGAACTTCCTATGATATATAGATCCGTTATTGACAACAAGACAATGACCAAGTATGCAGAAGCAATGATGATGACCGTGACAAGAAGAATACCTTCCATGCTAAGAAGGAGTGTTGAAAATTGAGTAGCTTCGAAAGATATCCTTATTGTATTTGACCAAGACAAACAATAAAGAATGTTATTATATTATATTTATTAAGACGGCCCTATTGTGCCTTTGTAAAAATCAGCCCTATTGTGCCTTAACAATTAAATGTAATTTAAGAGGGTAAATTTGTTAGAATATAGAAGATTGTGTGCTCGTTTTACCATTGACAATACCCTTGTCACCCAACCATAGGCCGAAGCCACCCTCTGAGCACCTTAACCTTGACTGAGAATTACTCCAGAAGCAAACCCTAGGCTAGATAGCCAAACAAGGTGTATCGCATCTTCCTCCAAGGATAGCGCACCAACAATAACTAATCAGATAGTCCAAACCCTAGCCAAGAGATAGTCCAAGCCAATACTGAAACTGGTTGTTGTAGCAGCGACACCTGCAGCTCTCCGCCACACGTGCACACCAAACTGGGAACTGCAGTGCGCACCAGTTGCTCTCTGCAATTCTGAGATGTGTCAAATGAGAACTGGCGCCCTGTATTTATAGTGGTTCTGCCAGATTTGCTGGGGCCGACTTCTCCTTCTTGGTACATGTCTGTTCAGTATATTATTATTATTTCTGGCCGACTTCTTCTCTTGGAGGCTAATAACCTAATATAAATTATCTTCTTGAGCCGACAAGACTTCTAGGGTTATTAGCCAATTCATTAGGGTTTACTCTTGCTTTCTGGAGTCTTCTATTCTCGTCAGGTGTACACGTGGAGGTAAATACCTCCCGCAGCTACCATAATATTAACAATCCCTCCTAGCTAGGGAGGTATTACAAGTAATGGTCTTGAGCACAAAAACATACCATTTACCCGATAACATCAACATAGTCGTTTAGACTATCTCATGACTAGATCATGAGCATCACCATCACCATCAACTGCATCATCTCTCGAAACCATACTTCATCTAAGTAATCAGACATGATGTTGGATAAGTCACTCACACCATAGAGTGAATCTAGAAGAGTAAATGCTCTGAAATATTTTCTATCTAGAAAATCTCTGTTCATCATTCGTCTGGATGATGATTATCTCCAATAAACTGTTGATAGTCTTCAAGGCAATTAGAACAAAGATAGAACACAATTGTGTCTATCCATAGTAGTACATAACTACAATCAAGTGGTACACTACCACACCAAGTAACGCACAAGTACTTGATCAGCAACGTATAGTCACGAACAGTGGAACATATCCACCACAGTAGTCTTCATCCACTGTCATACAGTCTTCATAACAAACATCTGATAGCAACTTGCATAGAAACAATGTTATGATATAAACTGAATCATCTGGGCCAATCTTTCACTCACATCTGTGAGCTCTGAAAGAATATCTGCCTCAGAGTAGAATAATGAGATATCTAGACTATTCGTCTCACGCAAGGAAGAATAATTGTCTTGTCTTCTGAACCTAGACCATTCCCCACCCTGGGCCATACTTCCTACACTAATCAAAGTGCACCCTAGAGAGAATCTATAACCCTAAGGAATGTTGAGCCTGGACCATTCCCCACCCTGGGCCATTCCTCCTACACTAATCAAAGTGCACCCTAGAGAGAATGTATAAACCCTAAGGAATGACTGTCCGAACCATTTCCTCTGTTAACCACAAGAGGAAAAGACTATCGTGCATCAACCTCCAAAACGAACCATTCCTCATGTTAACCACAATGAGAAATCGTTGTCCGGCGACGCAGGCCAATCTTCTTGAGTAACCCTCAGGAAGAGAGACTGCCCTAGACCACTCCCCATGTTAACCACAATGGGAAGTCGTTGTCTATGATACATCAGCAATCAGACTACTTCCCATGTTAACCACAATGGGAAGTGACTGTCCGTCAAAAATCTCAATCCACTTTCCGAACAAGAAAGCATTTGTCCAAGATGGACTATTTTTCAATCTTAAAAATGAATGTCTTCAATAATGTTTTCAGTGCTCCCTCCTAACTTGGAGAGTCATTTCTTCCTTTTTCAATAAGAAGGAAGTTGTTTCCACGAGCTCCAGCTTGAGTATGCAAACTCTTTCATCTTGAATAGAAGCTTTACCAAAATGTTTGCTTATCTACTCATCTGTGGAGATATGTATTGGAGAATCATTTTCTCCTTTCTGGACTTCATCATGGATAATGTAATGCTTGATTTCAAATGTACTTTAGTCTAGAACACTGTGAAGGCTTCATGTAGATCTGAACAATAGAGTATATCATAGTTGGAAAGCTGGAACATATCCATGTGGCTCTTCTTCTGTCATCATGAGATCTGATCTACTGAGTATTTATCTTGATGTTATAGGAAATCTTCACCACGCTTCTGTTGTGCACTGGAGGTTCTCCACCAAGTTATCTTCTTCTATCTGCATACAAGAGTCTCTTTCTGGTATGCCTCAAAGTCTTGAGATTGCTCTTCATACGCTCTTTATTCAATT
>ML789508.1:51330-91572 GCA_009831015.1 Picea engelmannii | reverse complement strand
TTCTTCTCTTGGTGGCTAATAACCTAATATAAATTATCTTCTTGAGCCAACAAGACTTCTAGGGTTATTAGCCAACTCATTAGGGTTTACTCTTGCTTTTCGGAGTCTTCTATTCTCGTCAGGTGTACACGTGGAGGTAAATACCTCCCGCAGCTACCATAATATTAACAAAATTGACAGGTCGGCCCAGACCTAATTTAAGGAGGCCAGACTACTATTTATAAGGGAGGCTAGTGCTTCACTTGATCACTCACTGATGAGCTCTGCAACAAGAGGAAAAGTGTGCAAGTCTTGGAGGAGAAGCTATTGCAGCTAGGTGTGATGTCAAGGAGGATTTTGGTCTATCTTTTGGTATCTCTTGGTTAAGTGGTGCGCTACTCTCTCCTAGTGAAGGAGTAGAGGAGGATCTTCTGCTTTGTTAGTTCTCTCTTGGAGAGAAGCATTGTTCTTGGTTGGTTAATCTATATTGAGGAAGTTTGTTGGGTTTTCTTCCCCTAGAGGGTTTCCCAGGATAATCTTTGTGTCTCTCTTGTTTTTGTGATTGTCTCTCTTTCAGTGATCTTATATATACAGCGAATGTGCTAAATGAGTGTAATAATAAAGAAGAACCGTAGCTACTAGTTGTATAAGTAAAATATCAACAACAAAGACTAGATGAGATCGTCCTTAGCCAAGGAAAGTATACAGTTGAGATCCTGCAAAGATTCGGGATGATGGACTGCAAGTCGATGACCACACCTATGGTTACAAATCTAAAGCTCTTGAGTGATTCTTCTTCAGATTTGGTTGATCCCACGATGTACAGACAGTTGATCGGGTCCTTGGTGTACCTTGTTAACACCTGGCCGAATATATGATTTGCATTGAACACATTGAGTCAATACATTGTTGAGCCTAGACATGTACATTTGGTAACAACAAAACATGTATTGAGGTACCTGCATGGTATGGTTGGATATGGACTCAGATATGTCTCGGACGGTGAAGTAAAGTTGCAAGGTTATACAGACTCTGACTGGGTGGGAAGTGCAGTGGACAGGAAAAGCACATTAGGATGTTGCTTCAATTTGGAAGCAAGCATGATCTCATGGTTGAGCAAAAAATAGTCGCCAGTGGCACTCAGTACAGCAAAGGTAGAATATATAGCAGCCAATGTTGCAAGTCGTGAAGCAGTGTGGCTTCGAAAGTTGCTTGCATGGTTATTTGATCTAGAGTTGGAGCCAACTTTGATATACTGTGATAATCAAAGTTGTGTGAAGCTTTCAGAGAATCCAGTCTTTCACGACAAGTCAAAGCATATACAGATCAAATACTATTTCATTCGAGACATGGTGCAGAAAGGAGCAGTAGAACTCTGTTACATATTCACAGATGAGCAAATAGCAGACATTCTCACCAAGCCTCTGTCTAAAGTGAAGTATGAGTACTTCAGAGACAAGCTTGGCATGATGCAGAATGTCCACCCTCGTTGAGAGGGAGTTGTGATGTTTCTCCTACAATAGGCAAATACTCTCCCTCTGGCCAAGGGATTCCCAGATCAGTCATGTGAAGTGACTGAGGGAGTAATGAGTAGCCTGGTACAAGTCTTGCCTAAGCCATGTGAAGTCGCTAGGTGTGTTTAGGACTTGTACCGTGGTCTTGCATACGCCATGTGAAGTGGCTAGGTGTGATTGGGACCATGGCATAGCCTTGCCTAGACCATGTGAAGTGGCTAGGTGTGAATGAGGCTATGGTGGTAGTCTTGCCCATACCATGCAAAGTGGATGAGTTTGATTGGGACTACTAGGAGAGGAGAAACATCATAGATACTTGCAGCGTAGTCTTGAGGCTATAGTGGTAGTCTTGCCCATGCCACGTGAAGTGGATGGGTGTGATTGGGACTACTAGAGGAAAACATCATGGAAGAATACCTCCCTCGCTAAGAGGGAGTGTTGATGTTTTGTACCAACGGGAGGTATTCCCTCTTAGACAACTTTTCTAAGTTCTTAGAGAGGAAGATTTCAAGAATTCAAAGGAAGACCATTGAACAGTTGAAGAATACCCCAGAAGAGAAGTCCGCCCCACAAGAAAAGAATAAAGGAAAAACAGAATTCTAGGAAGAGAAGACGACCCTAGTAAAGTAACTTGAAGACTATACATAAAGGGAGACACCTTGCCATCTGACACATTTACTCAGCTCCTCAACTAGTGCGCAAATCTAGTAGCAGTTGCAATAGCAGTTCCAGCGAATTCTTCAAGGAGCATCTTAGCAGTTGGTTTTGGTGATGTGCTATCTTTGTTTAGTGTTGCTCAGTTGTCTACCCTCACTAGGGTTTGACAAGAAGAAGAGATAAGTACTTGTTATCAAGGTTTCTTCATTGCTGGTTTTTCTCTTGTGAATAGAGTTTGTTCATGGTTGTATTGTGTTATCAGAAACATTCTCTCTAAGAAAAGTTGGTTGGGTTTTTCCCCGGGTTTGGGGTTTTCCCAGGATAAATCTTTCCGTCTTCTTGTACTTGTTTATCTGCTTCTAGATCCTGCTTATATTTTCAGTATATGGTTGTTGAATGTTAAAGGAAGATTAAAATACTCTAGTAAATCTATTGCTACTGAAAATTTAAGAAAATCTAACACATTATCGAACAGGTTCTCGGGGTGGACATCACCATTCCTAGATCTAATGATGATAGCCATTGACCCTCCATTCTTACAACCTACCTTCCTTCTACTTGTGTTTGTTCTTATTGTTGGCTTTATTTGAATTTTGATGTATAGGGATTTCTTTTTCTAGAGCCCAATGCACTTTGTACAAAGCGCAACTCACCGAGCCTAGTCAAGCAATGAAACTCCTATTTGGAGGTTTTTTCCCTCGACCACTAATGTTAGGAAAGATAGTTCACTTCACTCCAGAGTTCCTCCAAGGATTGTACATCCAAGCCCCCTGGACCCCAAGTACTCTCCAAATGATGGCATCAAGCTTTGCATCGGTTCCTTCATAATGATAGATGAGGAAAAAGTTATCTCTTCTGCCTCATTCGCCTTTACTTTTATTTCCAATTATGATGGAGATGTTCAGTTAGCACCTCATGCCTCTTAGTTATTTCCTCTTTTACCTATATCCTACAACTCTCTCTTTTATTGTCATTTATATCTCTTCATTTTTGTTAAAAGTTTAGCATCTAGGAGTGTCCTAGACACTCCAACAATCTATTGACTATTGATTGCACTCTATAGTCCCATTGACCATTTCTTGGTCATTTCTGAACATTAATAAAATTATCTTATCTTATGTTGTTCCATTAGCTTTAGGTTTTCTATTATATATTTTGTAGACGACTTTCGCACTCCCCCTATTGCCATTTTGATATGTTGTACTTTACAGTGCCTTTGACCTATTTGGTCATCAATGAACATTAATATAATTTCATTTCATTTCTGCTAATTCTTAAAAGATACTCTAATAAAACAGTTTCTATATAAAAATATATATCACTTGTTTCCCTAGATTTATAGCCTAACTGGACAATTTCATAAGAAATGGGACAGATGCCTTCTGTGTAACTATTTTATCATATCTTTAAACATTCGTGAGAACCAAAGAGAAGACTTTCTTCTGACATATGTAGAACAGAGATATTCAAAGCAATGTTGCACTTATCGTTATCAGGAATTTATCGTCAGGGGTCTAAAACTGAAATTATCGGAAATATCGGAGAAAATATCGAAATTTAACGAAAATATCGGGGAAAATATCGGAAATTATCAGGAAACTTTAAAAAATACAAAAATAATCATTTTTTTTCAAGTTTTTAAACTTCTAAGGCAACATCAACATCAAATAAGCACATTGTCACATAAATATGAAAATAAAACTACAATATAATATGTATAAGATGTCAAGTGGTCCATCAAACATCGACACTGAAATATGATCTCTGTCATGAGTCATAATTCCTGATAGGATAATACAAAATAACATCAAAACAAAAATAAATGTATCTCATTAGATGATCATCATAAGGCATCTAGATACTTGGACTTGGATTGACTCAGACCAATCTTATTTCAATGGCTTAGTTTACTAAAAAGTACATAAAATATTTAAATTTTAATGAAAAATTATATTTTAAAGATTTCAAACCATGATTCCAAAAAATTATTGAAATTTTGAAAGAAAACATTATGAATAAATGAACAAGATCATTTAAATGACAAGTAATGTATGTTCCACCATCGCTCATATCAGGATCATCATCATTACTATCACCCTTTGCCTCTTGTCTAACCTTCGCCTCTACCTCGATCCTCTAGGGACATCAATCAACACCACCCTATTTTGATGAAACTGCCTAATCCAAGCCTTATAATATGGTAGAAAAGTTTAACATGCTTAATCAATGATTTTGGTGTGAGTGAAGGGTACATTTTTGCTAAGGCCATCACAAAAGAGTTCAGCAATCAATACCACCAACATCAAGATACATAATGGGCTTGGTTCTCTTAATTAAATGCCAATCCCATACCCTCATAGTGATAGAATCCAACGAAAATGTTGCAATCATACCAATCCAGAAATCTTGAAAACTCTAAGTCTACTGAATTTTGAATGGGATATGAAATTCTAATTTCTCTATATGAAGTACGATAAGGTTGGAACCACTCTCAAACATCCTAAAACAATTAACGGTAATGTTAAAAATTTAAGTAGAAGGATAAAAAGGAAAGATAAGGAAATGTCAACTTTTACTTTAAGAATTTAACATTACAATTAATTGGAGTCCGAATTTGAAAACACTAGTTCAATCCCCTAAGTCAATTTTGCAAAATGAGGGTTAAAAGACAAAAAAATTGACTATATGCTGATATTCATGCGGCAGGGCAATAATTTCCAAATTATCGCGATAATACCGGGATAATTTCAGATTATCGCGATAATATCGCGATTTGAAACTATCGCGATAAATACAGGCAATATTATCACCGAGTTGGGTTTTGGCAATAATATCGCAATAATTCCGATATTATCGCGATACGTTCAACACTGAAAGTATCTATTCAGGATCAATTCTGTCAAAGCAGAATCATAGATTTCGAGAAAAAGTTATTAAAATCAGCTGGTAAAATTCAGTAAACTACTCCAATAAAAATCAATTCCAGACGCACCTTATATCCTCATAACTGTACCATGAGCCCTTTTTAGAAACAATATCCAGCATTTCTGAACAATCCAAAATGCATCCCTGCAAAAGTAAAAATTCATTATAAGATTTCAAAAATAAAGAGCATTTCCAGAATCAAGTGTCATGTTTCCCATATTGATCCAAAATGCACCCAAGAGAAACTTGAACAAACTATTTGTAAATCTGGGAGCATTTACAAATCAAAATTCATGTTTTTCATACTGACCAGTCTGTTTACACCTTCACCAAAAATTATATCAAACTCTGCTTGCTTATAGGGCCTTGAAACCTGAAATGCTAATATAGAACAATCCACATTAGGAGGCAGCAAATAAAAAGGCAAAATAAGGAGGGCCAGCTTAAAATAACAGGATGCACTTAAACAATTGTACAAACAGCTTTAAATTGAAAACATGTATTCTGTAAAGAATCAATTTTCTTACATATTCCAAGAAAATACAAAACACTTTCATGTTTCGAATGATATATTGGAGCAACTCTAGTTTACAATAAAATAGATCAGGTCTAACTGAAAATCAACTTAGTCCTCCTTGCTGCTTGTGCTACCACAAAGTCAAGTCATGATTCATGAAAACAATAGATACTAGTTATGAAGATAGTCCTTTTCACCAATTGTTGAATGTATATCAGGCTCTGAATTTCAAATGACAGTAAGAAAGATAAGGAATGTATGCATAAGGAATATGAAAAAGAATTATGAATCTGTGCCAGTGTTATCGCGCAATCCGTACTTGCCCAAAGCCCAAGGCAAGTGAGGCAAGATTGGCATAACAAGGGAATAACCTATCACTGTCACCTTAATAGGAGATCCCTTTCTTTTAGGAGTAGGATGGAAACTACCCCAAGGGAGGCATCCCTAATGACCTAAAGGGCTGGTGAACTAAGAAAAGGATAAAGGTACCCCCCTCTCACTACTTAAGTCAAAGATATCACAAAGTTTATGTCTCGAAGGGATGAAGCAATTGTAGAAAATGAAGTGTACCTGCCCGGAACAAGACAACAAGCATATATATGGTAGTTTCAAGTACAAAAATGATATTAATGCTTCAATAAGACAATAAACCAGTGAAATATATGTCAGCTGATATAAAAATGCAGCAATGGACAACTTTACAACAGCAATAAGTAATGTATAACAGCTGCAAGAAATACTCTTCAGAAATTCTTTAAAAGACAATGAAAATATAGCATTTGTCACTTAGAATGATAATAGCTTGTCATGAACAAATTCTGAAGTATTTAGCTAGCAATAAATATAGATTATGCAGAAAATTTGCTGCTTTAAGATGGTTGTAGCAAACAATTATAACAGCAGCAAAAACATTAGTTGTCTAGGCTAAGTTAGTGTTAGTCTTAGATAGTGAAAGCTTGAGAACTTGAGGTTTGAGTGTTTGCTTGATCAATCAACCAAAGAGAGGTGAAAACTAGTGCCTTCAAGGGGTTATGGAGTCGAGAGTTTAGCAACATTCACTTGGAGCAACAGCAATGATTATGTTTGTCTAAGTAAAGGGTGGATCTTAGAAGAGTAGCACCTTAAGTCCTCTAGAATCCAGGCTTTAGGGAGGCAAGATACTAAAGAGTAGGCACTTCTACGCCCTAGCGCCTTCCTCCTCCTTAGACTATTGAAAGATATTAAGAGCAACAACAACTAGACAATGGCTTCTAAAGTGCTAGCACTTTAGGGCTTTAGAAGTTTGTCTAGGTCAAATCAATTTAGTAAAGTCTAGCAAATGAAGAGCAAAGAACTAGCACCTTAAGTCCTTTCCTCCTAGGGTTTGTCAAGCAAGCAATTTCATAATCTTTAACATGAATAAGCAAATATACAATAACCATTCAAACTGAAATGACAAATTGCAGATTTACTTACTTCGCCAAGAATAATCAAAGCCATAAAACCCTAGATTCCCAATTAAGTTCACCAAAAATGATCCAATGTGCAACTATAAAGACTCCCAAAGTGGTGTGCATCACAATTTCAGCCAATAAACCCTAAAAGGGCACCAATTTCACTCCCCCTCTTGTGAGAGGTTAGTTATGATGAAAAAATTAAATTAGCCAACCATATTTTTATGGAAAATCCTGGCTAATTTACCCAAAAGTTGTGTCTTTTCACAAAAGAGAGCCTACATGTCAATTTGGCTCTTAAATTTTAAAATTAAATTATTTTTCACAAAATAAAACCCTAAAGAGGGTGACGTCGTCCTTCCTAGGGTGACGTTAGGCCTCCTTCACGAGACGTTGAGGTCATCTAGAAAAAAGTTGGGCCTCCAAAGGCCCTCCTCCATGCCACATGTGCCAAAATTGTAGCCCAACATCTCTCAATGTCAAACCCTAGCCCTAGGTGACATCATGGGGCTATTAGGGTGACATCCAAGGTCTCCAAGGCCAACGTCCAGGTGGGGAAGGGTGCCCCCTCATCGTCTAGGTCTGCCAAGCTGCCTCCAAAGGAAACGTCCTCTTCCTTCATTGTGCAAATTGGTCGTCATTGTCTTGCCCCAAGCCTGGGGTCTCTGCATCCATCCTTGGGCTTCAAGCCCTCATTGTTAAGTTTTGTTGTTGTTATTAGGTTATTAAAGCATTTCCAAAACAACAACATAAAGAGGATCACTGAAAGAAACATAATCACAAGGTACGCAGCATTTTATCCTGGGAAACCCTCATGGGGAAGAAAACCCAGTATAACTTCCTCAATAATAGATTGCCAAGACTAAGACCAAAACTCCAAGAATAAACCAAGACTGAGCATGCACCTCTCTTCTCCTTCCTCCTGCAATTGCAACTGCCTTCAAGATATGCGCACTAGATGAGTGAGTGTGAGTGTGTAAGAGTGAGGCATCATCCTCACATATAAATACTAGTTGAGGACGCGCTAGGGTTATGTCTCTTCACTTGGTAGGGCCGACTTCTTCTAGAAGAGGTTAAAACCACTTTATAAACACTAGGGGCCAACTTTACAAATACCACCATATAAATATGGTTTGACGAATTCACAAAAGGGGATTTGATCTTATACAAGAGCCGACATGATCAATCTTCAAAAGGGGATTTGATCTATAAGATAATAACTCAAATATAATTAGAATATTCTTCGAAGTTACAACATTTCAACACTCACCCTTAACAAGAAGGGTATTCTACGAACATAACCCAATACAATATCATCAAGAGGAGAGGGCAGCATCATCATCAGCATCTGGAACACTGACTAGCACATCTATAAATCATCAAAAGTTTTTCTCATCATCAATATCATCATCATTCACAGCATGGAGCTGGAGTAACATCATCATCATCATTAGTAGCATGAAGCTGAAACATCAACATCAATAGCATGAAGCTAGAACAACAAGATCAACAGCACGAGGACAGTACAACATCATCAACAACACGAGGCTAACACAACATCATCAACAGAATGAGGCTGAAACAAAAACATCATCAACATATGGCAATAGATTGAGGCAGGTGCAACAACAACATTTTTTGGTACTCTGATAGACCGTCCTTACCGAACCTCCGCGATCTGCCCAGGAATCATACGATTCCATCTGATATCAAATCCTAACAAGCTACCACGTGGTACTCTGACAAACCATCCTTACCGGACCTTCGGGATCTACCTAGGAAACATAAGATTCTCTAGGACATCAAATCGTAACGGAGCTAGCACTACTAACCATAGCTGGCATATACATGCACAAGTACTCTGACAGACCGTCCTTACCAGACCTTCCGGATCTGTCCAAGGATGATCAATCCCCTAGGATATAAAATCCTAACGAAGCTACCCATTGTTGGTCAGCATGCCATAGTATCATTAGCATTACCCCCCCTTTTGAGGGAGGTCCTTTCGGACAACACCAAGCTTGTCTCGGAAGTACTCAAACTTCACACGAGACAGAGGCTTGGTCAACACATCTACAACATGCTCATCTGTGCCAACATATTGGAGCTTTAAATCTCCCCTCTGCACCATATCACGAATGTAGTGATACCGGATCTCTATGTGTTTCGACTTATCATGGAACATTGGGTTCTCCATCATCTTTATACAACTTTGATTATCACATAGGATCACAGTGGCTTCAATCTCCAGATCGAACAGACCTGTCAACAACTTCCGAAGCCATATGGCTTCACAACTGGCGGAACATGCTGCAATGTACTCTGCTTCTGTCGTGCTAAGAGCAATACTAGATTGCTTCCTGCTTTGCCATGAAGTCATGGCTGACCCCAAACTGAAACAACATCCTGAACTGCTCTTCCTGTCTGAAGCACTTCCAGCCCAATATAAATCAGTATAACCATATAGCCTGAAGTCATGATCTCCAGTATAACAGAGTCCATAATCCAACGACCCTTAAGGTATCTCATCACATGCTTTGAAGCTACAAGGTGAACACGTCTGGGCTCTACCAGACAATGACTCAAGGTGTTCACAACAAAGCATATATTTGGCCAGGTATTCTTCAGATACATCAACGAACCAATAATCTGTATGTATAGAGTAGCATCAACCAACTCTGACGAAGTATCAACCAGGAGCTTCAAATTCATTTCCATGGGTGTGTTCATGGCTTTACATTCCAACATGTCAAATCTCTTCAGTATTTCAACTGCATACTACCCTTGGTTAAGAAAGATCTTCTCTAGGCTCCGCCAAACTTCAAGACCTGAGAAATAATGCATCGGGCCTAGGTCTTTCATCTCAAACTCTGCAGCGAGCTTCTTTTTGCAATATGTGATGAGATTTTCTTCTCCTATCAAGAATAAATCATCCACATATAGTAGCAATATAACTGGCTCATCATTCATAACCTTGAAGTAAAGGTTAGAATCAGTTTTACTCTTGGTAAAACCCAAGCTCGTCAGGAAACTATTAATTCTGTCATACCAAGCTCTAGGAGCTTGTTTCAACCCGTACAGAGCTTTCTTCAACCTGCAGACATGAGTCTTTCTATCTTCAACTTCAAACCCTTGTGGTTGTTCTATATACACTTCTTCTTCAATAACACCATTTAAGAAAGTTGTTTTCACATCCATCTGGTGCAACTTCAACTGCATTTTGGCTGCAAGAGCTATGATGGTTCTAATAGAAGTGTATCTGGCTACAGGAGCAAATGTTCCTTCATAGTCAATACCTTCCTTTTGAGAAAAACCACGAGCCACAAATCTTGCCTTATGTTTTTCAATACTTTCATGTGCTGCATGTTTTACTTTGTATATCCACTCGAAAGATACCACATCTTTGTTCTTTGGTCTGGGAACTACTTCCCATAGATCATTCTTTATAATGGACTGGTATTCTTCTGTCATGGCATCCATCCATTCTTTCTTTTGAACGGCTTCTTCAAAGCAAGTAGGTTCCTTTTCTATGACATCACACATCAAGGCCATATAGCTGGAGAATGGCTTAAGTTTCTTGCTTTGTCTCATGGTTCCTTCTGGGCCACCATACTTCTCTGCATCTTCAATAAGTTCCCTTGCCCAAGCTGGCTTTCTCTTGTGAGAGATCGTCATAGAGGGAGGTTCTTGAGATTCTCTCATATCATGATCTTCTGGAATCTCATCATCAGGGGTAACTGTAACTTCCTTCACGGGTTCTACAACTCTGGGAGCTACAGGTTCTTCTTCATATACTTCTTCAAGATGGCATTTCCTTGATCTTTTGATCTGATCTTTTGTTGCATCTTCATCAAAGGCTACATCTATGTTGATCTCAATATGATGGTAAACTGGTATGTAAATTCTGAAGGCCTTAGAGACCTCACAGTATCCAACAAATATTCCCTTCTTTCCTGAAGGATCCAACTTAATTCTCTTTTCTTTTGGAATGTGTACAAATATTGGACAACCAAATATTTTGAGATGGCTTAGTTCTGGCTTCTTTCTGGTGAACATTTCTTCAGGAGTTTTGAGTCCAAGTGCACTATGCGATAATCTGTTTTGGACATATACTGTTGTTCTTGCTACTTCATCCCATAAGTGCATTAGAAAATCTTGATCATGAATCATAGTCTTTACTACTTCCATAATTGTTCTATTCTTTCCTTCCGCTACACCATTTTGTTGAGGATTATAGGAAGTGGTCAGCTCCCTCTTAATCCCGACATCTCTACAAAAGCTTCCAAATTCGTTTGAAGTGTACTCTCCTCCATTGTCTGAACTGAGTATCTTGATTTTCCTTTAGGACAGGTTTTCTACCAAGGCTTTGAATTCCTTGAACTTTCCGAGTACTTCATCTTTTGACTTCAAGAAATAAACCTAAGTCTTACGAGAGTAATCATCAATAAAAGATACATAGTATACATACCCGCTTAGAGAGGTTGATGGCATTGGACCACATACATCTAAGTGGACAAGCTCCAAGATTTCTTCTGCTTTACTGTCGCTCTTTGGGAAAGGATTCTTTATGTTCTTTCCTTGTGCACATCCCTTGCATACACCTTCATGATCAACTTTTAATTCTAGTAAACCTGTAACTACCTTCCTTACATATGGTAAGGATTTGTAGTTGATGTGAGCTATGTTATCGCACAATTTGTACTTGCCTAAAAGCCCAAGGCAAGTGGATACAAAATTGGCGTAACTAGGAATAACCTATCACTATCACCTTAATAGGAGATCCCTTTCTATTTAGGAGTATGCCAAGACTACCCTTGGGAAGACGTCCCCGGTGACCTGGGGGTTTGAGAAGGCTAAGGAAACCTTTCCCCTCTCGCAAATCACTCAAATCAAAGGGTTCTTTATATCTTATAGAGATGAAGTAAATAAATATATTGTGTACCTACCTAGAACAAGACAACAAGGCAAAAAGGGGCACTTTCCAAGTACCAAAATGATTGTTAATGCTTCATAAGACAATGAACCTTCAAAAATTAAGCTAGCTGGTATGAATTTGCAGCAATACAACAGTTTATAACAGCAATTAGTATTTTATAACAGCCACAAGAATCATGCCTTAAAAGTGCTTGAAAATAACAAGAAGAAATAGCTTTAACCTAGCTGAATGATAAAAACTTGTTACAAGCACGTTTGGCAATGTCTAGCTAGCAAAACAGGTCACTTTGCAGAGAATTTGTTGCAATTAGATGGTTGTAGCAATCTTTTGCAACAGCAGCAAATTCTAACGATCAAAAGTGCAAGAAAACACCATACAAAGTTAGCACTTACCTAGTAGATTGACTAGCAATTATCACAATTGAGTTTTGAATGAGTTAAGTGCAAGTTATGTAGGCAAATGTATCTAATCAATGTATGTTTGTATGGTTGTAGCAATGTTTTGCTACAGCAGCAAGTTAGCTAAGGAGTTAGTCTACTTTAGGGTTAGCAAATGTTAATAAAAGCTTCAAGGATAAAAGTTTGAGTGTTTGTTTGATCAATCAACACTTGCAAGTGGTAGATTAGTGCATTTCTAGGGTAATGGAGTCAATAATGGTAGCAACAAATCTTAAAGGAAAAATAGCAATGATAATGTTATGTCAAAGGGATGGATAGGATAAGAAAGGTGTTGGTATCCCAAGGCCTCAAAAATCCCACTCCTAGATATAATTGCTAGAAAGTAACAAAGGTTAGGCCCTAGCGATTTCTCTTTTCCTTGAACAAATTGTAATAAAACATGCAAATGGGCATGGAAGTAAGGTTACTAGAGTGCTACAATGGTAGGGCTCTAGTATCTACTTCAAGATAGGTGCCTTTCAAGAAATTTTAACAAGTGGAAGACTATAGAGAAAAAGATAGTAACATATGTATTTCTTCTAGGGTTTCAAGCAAGTAATTTCATAATCTTAGACATGAAACAAGTAAAATTAACCATAAGCATTCATTCACAATAAAGAAATGCAGATTTTCCACTTACTTCACCAAGAATAATCAAGCAAATCCTCCACATGAAAAATTGCCAAAGTACACCAAGAAATGCCTCCTCCAAGAAGTGTGCACCACTAAATTTCAGCCAATAACCCTTAAAGAGGGTCGAATTTCAGACCACCACTTGTGTGATGAGTGAATGATTAAAAAATACAAGAGTTTTATCTCTTATTTATACAATATCAATGACCTTTAATTGTCTTTTAGGTCATAAAACGCAGACATGGTCAGTTTATATCAAAAATCCAATTTTTACATAACTTCAACAATTAAAACCCTAATTTCACTTTAGGGATGACGTCATGCCCCTCTAGGGTGACGTTAGACCCCCATCATGGAACACTAGGCCTCAAATGCAAAACGTTAGGCCTCCAGAGGCCTCAAATGCTGCCACATGTGCCAACTAGCACCAAACCGTCATCATGCCAAACCCTAATTGGATGACATCAAGGGTCAATATGATGACGTCAGGGCCCTTCAAGGGCCAATGTCATGGTGGCGGGGCAAGACCCCCCTGGATCTAGGCCTGTCAGAGTGTCTCGAGGAAAACGTCCCTTTTTCCTGGTGCCATCCTCTGGAGTCTCTCTGCCCCTGATTGGTGTCACAGCATCTATCTGGTGGGCATTTAGCCCTATAGAGGTCCGAGCTCATCATCTCCCCATATGTACCTGTCCATCGGGCATGGTCCTGCAGCAACAACAAGTACGCCCTCCATGGGCTCATAAGTCATAGGGATCATATAAATGTCAATCACATCCAATAATCAAATTACCCAAACATGTGCATCAAACCCCCCCTTTACCCAAGCAAATGCTCAAAGACGTTATGCAATTTAACAAGTCAAGTTTGGAGAGGATCTCAAGATGTCCTATTGGGCTAATCCTCCTCAAGTTTTGGTATGTTTCCCAAGTGAAGACCAATCTAGGTCATGTAAGTGTGTGGAATGGTGCAGGGGGGAAGTTTGGGCAAAGGGTGCGGTGATAACAGGGAAATGTAGGTGTTGCCTTTAGGTGCCTCTGTAGAAGGCAAGTTGCACCTTGTCATGGATGTCATTGTTTCCTAGCCCATTCAATGCCTTTCATTCTTTGTCTTATTTCTTTTTCTTTTCAATTGAATAGCTGGGGACACTGTCCTGGCGTGGTGACCAGTGGTGACAGCATTACCCACAAGCACTTCGCGAAAATGAGAAGGTTGGCTCGTAATGAGACCCCCTTTCTCTTGGCTATGCCACCAAGAGCCACTACCCTGGTCTGGTGACCAGATATATGGTAGTGTCATACCGCTACATGCCCATGGACCTATAAGTCGGCTCATGATGAGACCTCCCATCTACCAACTAGACCTTGAGTTTTATTTTATCTTACGGGTCCCCTTTTCTTACTGAGAAACCTTTTATTGCTTTCTCGAGAATCCTTGGGCAAAGCATCTCAAAGGTTTCATTTTGGCTTTTAACTCTTGCTAACTACTTTACCCTCTGGGCCTTTAGCCCCTTCTTCCCACAAGGCAAGGTACAACCCTTACTAGTGTGGCAAACCCAACACTCGAACCAAAGTAGGGGAAGATGAGAGGGATAATGATGAAAAATGGTAAGTATGGAAGGAATGGACGATGACCTTTCATAGACCCACCTAGTGGCAACTCATCCTAAAGGGAACCAGCTTACTGGGGCATTGTCACCCCCCCCCAGGTATGAACAAGTTAAAGAGCATAATTTCCAAGCAAACGTTATGAAATAAAGGAGAGTTCAATGCAACATATTCAAATGCTTAGAAAATTAGAGTGACACGTACCATGATACCAGGACTCATTACCTCATGGAGCAAGACCCACTGCTACTTCAGGACCAGTTCGACGGGATGGATGTTGTTGTTGCTGATAGATGGGATGCATTGAAGAAAAGATGGGCCCTCCGGGGCCAAGCTCAAGTCATATGGCTCTCGGTACTCCATGACTAGGACCTGTGGGCCTTGAGACATAATCTCCTTGGTTATCCCTAGGATAGGGGATAAAAAGCTAGTCTTTTAAGCCAAAGTTCACAAGGAATTTCAGTAGAGTGAGTCAAGGCTAAATCTGAGTGACCTTTTAATTTGTACAACCCATCTTCGTTTGTTCCAATAGCAACTGCATCTTCTATAGTTATTCTTTTAGGCCACATAAGAACTTCACCATCTATGAATGCAACCCTGAAACCTTTCTTATCTAGAGCTGAAATAGAAAGTAAGTTCTTTGTCAAGCTCGGCACATAGAATACATCATTCATTCTCATCTGAGTTCTTGAATCAAGTTTGTAGGTGGATTCTCCCATTCTTTTGATAGGGTACTGATAATCATCTCCAAGTGAAACTTTCTCGGAGAAGTCCTTTTCTGTAACGCTACAGAGAATATCTTTCTGACCTGTCATGTGCTTAGAGGCACCGCTATCTATGAGCCAAGTATCCTCTCTAGGTGTCACAAATCCTGAGAGGGTGGAAAACAAAACATAATCTTCAATCTCTTCTTTAGTCAACTTCTTGGGTGGATCATCATCTTCAGTTGCATGGGCATGATGTATTTTGTTATGATGGACAGTTCTTAGCAATGTGTCCCATCTTATCAGAATGATAACATTGATAAGAGGAGAAATCTTTTCCCTTTCTTTGACCCTTACGATATTTCTAGAATCTCTTTGGAGGGTGAGATTCTTTATGAAAATGGGTCTCCTTTTGAAAATGAGACATTTTCTTTCCTCCTTTAGCATGAGAAGCTAGGGCTTGATCTTCATCTTTTAATAAGACGGCTTCTCAGTTGGCCACGCTTGCTTCTTCTTGAACACATTCTTCCCATAAACTGTCAAATTGGAGTTTCTCTTTTCCTGCGCAAATAGTTTGGATGAAGGCATCCCAAGGTCTTGTGAAACCATTAAGAGTTGTCATTATGAGTTCATCTTCATCTAAGTTGTCTCCAATTGCCTCTAACTATTCCTTTGAATTGAGAAACCCTAGAGAAATAGTCTTGAACTGTTTCTCCTTTCTACATCTTTGTATTCTTGAGTTGGGTTCTCAAATTCATCTCCCGGTTGATGTTCTTTCCTTCATACATTCTGGTTAGGGCATCAAACATATCTTTTGGAGTATTCTTAGAAGACACTTGAGGGATCAAGTGGTCTTTAATGGAATCTGCAATTATTCTTTTGGCCTTAATCATATCCTTCGTGTACTTCTCTTTGGTTGCTTCTTCTTCGGGTTTCGGTACATTTTCTTTTATGAATTTTGTAAGGTCATTCTCTTCAAGAATGAGTCCAATTCTGTACTTCCAAGCAAGGAAGTTTTCCACACCTTCTAACTTGTCAACAAGCTTGGTGCTTGCAGACATCTTGACATGGAGCTAAGAAAATAACCAGAAAATGAAAATGCTCAAAAATTGAAACTGAGCTTACCAGGAGATGCGCTGGGCTGAGGCGAGTTTGTTGGAGCTGATTGTTTCAGAAAATTCCAAGTTTTACCCCTTGAACCTTGACTTGTGCAATTCTGGACTGGTACTTCTGGTACTGGTTCTGGTTTTCTGGTTTTCTAGTTTTCAGGTACCAGTCAAAACTAGGGTTTGACTTTCCAGAGAATATAGCCACTGAAAAAGTTCGCTCAAGCTACCAAAAGATGCGCTAGAGCAGGGCACACTTACCAAGATAGTTTTTGGTCAAATATTCCTCTTCTGTAAAAATACCTAATTTTTTTGTACGACAATAATGACGTTTTTATATACCCATTCAAAGATGCTCTATTCAATCAAGCTCTGATACCATGTTAAGTTTTTACTGTTGTTATTAGGTTATTAAAGCATTTCCAAAACAATAGCAGAAAGAGGATCACTGAAAGAAACATAATCACAAGGTACGCAACATTTTATCCTGGGAAACCTTCATAGGGGAGAAAACCCAGCAAAACTTCCTCAATAATAGATTGCCAATACAATGCCAAGACTAAGACCAAAACACCAAGAATAAAACAAGACTGAGCATTCGCCTCTTTTCTCCTTCCTCCTGCAACTGCAACTTCCTTCAAGATATGCACACTAGATGAGTGAGTGTGAGTGTGTAAGAGTGAGGCATCATCCTCACATATAAATACTAGTTGGGGAGGCACTAGGGTTATGTCTCTTCACTTGGTAGGGACGACTTCTTCCAGAAGTGGTTAAAACCACTTTATAAACACTATGGGCCGACTTTACAAATACCACCATATAAATATGGTTTGACCAATCCGCAAAAGGGGATTTGATCTTATACAAGACCCGACATGATCAATCCACAAAACGGGATTTGATCTATAAGATAATAACTCAAATATAATTAGAATATTCTTCGAAGTTACAATATTTCAACACTTATGAAGGTCCGAACTGATCATCTCCTCATGAATATCTGTCCAGAGGTTAAAGTTCTACAATGACAACAAGTACGCCCTCCAGGGATCCATAAGTCACAAGTATCATGGCAAGTAAATCACATCTAACAATCACAGCACCCGAACATGTGCATCAAACCATTCTGACCCAAAATGCTCAAAGACGTTATACAACTTGCCAAATTTAGGTTTGGAAAGGGTCTCAAGATGTCTAATTGCGTGAATAGCCCCTAGGTTTAGGGTGTTTCCAAGGTGGAACCAATCCTAGTCATTTGTGCATGTGATATGATGTGGGGTAAACTCTTGGGCATGGGGTTCATGACATACAAGGGTTTGTATTGTCTTACCTATGGATGCCTTTCTAGAGGGTGAGCGATCCTTTGTCCATGATGCAAATCTTTCCAAGCCCAATTATTGCCATTTTCTTAATCCTTTTTATTTTTTTATGTTTCAAGGAACTAGGTGGAGGCCACTCTCCTGGCTTGGTGTCCAAGTATGACAATGTCATTCACAAATACTTTGCAGAAATGAGAAGGTTGGTTCGTGATGAGACACCCTTTCCCTCAGTCATGCAACTGAGAGCCACTACCCTAGTTTGGTGACCAAATGAAGGTAACGTCATACCGCTAAGCACCCATGATCATGATAGGTCGGCTCGTGATGAGACCTCCTATCCCCCAACTAACACCCTGAGTGATTATTTTTGCAGGTCCCCTATTTATTGTGGATAAGCGTTTCACTGCTTTCTCGGGGATCCTTGGGCGAAGCATCTCAAAGGTGAATGATAGGCTTTTGTATTTTCCCTGCTACTTTTACCCTCTGGGCCTTCTGGGCCTTCAGCCCCTTCTTCCCATGAGGTAAGGTACAATCCCTTCTTAGATCAATACACCCGAAGATCCCAAAAGGCTGGGGAGACAAGTATGGAAAGTGACACGTATGGTAGGGAATTGACGATGAATTTTCAAGGAACCACCCAGTAGCAACCGATTCCTGAGGGAAACCAACTTACTAGGACACAATGACACCCCCCTCGGGTTTGAATAAGGCAAAGAGCATAAATTCCAAGCAATTGTTCTGAAATAAAGAAAGATCCTTTGCAATATGTTCAAATGCTTTAAATATCAGAGTGATACATACAATGACACCTAGACTCATTACCTCATGAAGCAAGACCCATTTCCTTTTGGGACCAAGCCGGTGTGGTGGACGTCATTGTTGGTGATGTGTAGAATGCATCAATGATGAAAAGAGGGGCCCTCCAGGGCTATGCTCTGTCCATGTGGCTCTCGACACTCCATGTCTACAACCTGTGGGCCTCGTGACATGATCTCCTTAGTTACCCCTAAGCTAGGGGGTAACAGCGAACAAAGGAAACCCAAGCAGAGCAAGGGCAAGCGGGGTTGCCACTGACCCCAGATTACAGCTTTGAATAAAATTTGCTTCGACTCTCACATACACTTCAAACAATATCACAGTAATGCAAGCATTAGGTAAAGGTCTTAACCTAGCATTTTCAAATACAGTGCTATGGTTATTTGAAACATTGTTGAAAACATCAGCATTGGCAAAAAATCGCTAAGGGTCTGGAATAAAACTTATTAGCCACATCAACGAAAAAGTGGGCAAACTGCAGTAAAACATTAAAAAATACAAAGTAAATCCATTTTTTCAACTTTTTAAACATGTAAACCAACAACAACATCAAATAAACACATTGGCAAATAAACATCGAAAAAACACCAATATATATGATGTAGTGGATGGCAAATCAAAAATGATACATCAAAGACGACACTGAATCCCAAACCCTGAAAGTTGTCTAATCAAGGACTCAAAAGTGGACAACCAATACAAAATGACATCAAATATATGTAAATATATTTCATCTTCATGAATCATCTAAAATGACAAATCTAGTAGCTACTTATCAATTCCCTCTCCCCCCTTTATGAGAAAAGGTCATGGCTAGTTGGCCACTAGGTCATGCATCATCTATCTAACAACAACTAATGGGTATAGTTGTATCAATATGTGTAGAAAGTTGTGTTAAGGCCGCCACATCACCCGTTGTGTTGTCAAAGTGCTCCTCTGCCCCCCCTTGCATGCTACTCCCCTGCCCCCTATGCCTACTACTCCATAATAGGCGCATTGTACTCCACCCTCCACTAAGACATTATGTTAATGTTGTCCAAGGAAATGGCACATCAGGTATTTTCTCTAGCTATGCACCCATAGTTGAAGATTGTAGTGGATATAAACCAAATCATTTAGGCATTTAAAATCCAACTTGTAAGAGGGTCATAATAAACTTAACGAGTCTTGAGGGTCGTAAATATGATTGAGGGGCATAAATTATAATAATTGTAATTGCTTAGTTGAAGTTATAACATGTTGCACTTATTTGAGTGATTTTTTTCAAATACACTCCAATTGTGTTTGAAAGTTGAAGCGCTACAAGTTTGGCTTAGCACCCGAATGGCAAAATTTTGAAAAAGTGGTGCTTTTGCACCATAGCTTCACCACCAAACATCTACAACAAGTAAGAAAGAAATGACTTAAATTACATTTCATTAGAATGTAAAACAAGAAATAAAGAAAAAAAAATTCAACTTAAAAAAATATTAAAATTAAAATTAAAATTCTAACTTCTAATCTTATGTGGTATCAAAATACTCCTTTCCTAGACAGCATTGACAAAGTTTCTTGACCAGGTACCATCCTATGAAGACATGTAAGGAACCCTTCCATAACCTCGCCATCGAAATCAAAATTACATGAGTAAGCATAGGTGGGGTTGAGAACAAGTGTTGATGCATCACTGAGATGATGGAGCATCTCAATCCATCAACTATCAATCAAATCCCAGATCTTCATGCATTTTATATCCAAGGGTACCCTTGCCCACATCATAAGATCAAATAGTTTCTTTATCCCGATCCATGGCCTCAGACAAGCAATGTTTTAAAACTCATACCTGGCCTAAGAATTGACCAAGGGTCAACTCAGATTCATCCTTGGAATCGATCGAGGGTCAACTCAAACTCGGCCATGACTCAGACTAGTTTGAATTTAATGACACGATTTCTAAAAAATACATAAAATATTTACATTTTAATGAAAAAAACATATTTTAAGCATTCCAAACCATTAGAGACAAAATATGCAAAGTCTACTCATGTATATACCATATCAGAAACAAAATACATAATTAATGAGCCTCTAAAAGGCCTCTAGAGTGAAAAATACATGTGACAAGCTATTGGGCCATTGGCCTACTACAAATCACTAATCAAGATGATCAATCATCAAACTCATCATTGCTGCTAGAAATGGAATCCTCAACATGAGCTACAAGACCATCCTCTAGCTCGAAGTCTTTGGACTCATCGAACTCCTAAGGGACATCTGCAATTGTAGTAGTAGTACTAGTAGGTGTGAGGCAAATAGAGGTAGGGGGGGGGGTCTCTATATAGTTTGTTTTTAGGGTTTGAGAAGAATTTTTTTTTAAATTAACTTTTCCTCGAACTGTGCGTTGCGGTGAAGAAGATGACCAATCCAATCGAGTAGGTATCTAATCGAGTAGGTATGAACTTAGTCGAGCTGCACCAATTTGCTACCAAACCAATCCCTAAACCAAGAAGAGGGCCAAGTCAAGATAGTTTACAATCAACTTGACTAAGTCCGAGTCTAAGTTGACCAAGTCTAAAACTATGCATACAAGTATCCCATTGCAGGCTTATCCCCATCAACCAAGCGAAGAACCTTTACCAAAGGTTTGTTAACCGTGCACACTTCTTGCACTCCTTCCTAGAAGGAATCGATCTACACTAGTTTAGAGATGGCTCTCCCATTATGTCTTGTGCTAAACGCACAATCACGCCACTCATCACAAACAAACTTCTGCTTCAACTCAAAATGACATTGGAATATAGACTAAAGAGAAACGACATTGCTGGCAAAATGTGTGATTGTAAGACGCAACAACTCCTTATTTATTGTGAATATCCTCGTGATGCTAAGAACAAATGCATGATTATATATGAATTTTGTGATGCTCCTAACCCAATCAATGACCTCCTTGATGAAGGAGATTTTGCCCACATCCTCAAGTATCAAATCGATGCAATGGGTAGCCCATGGAGTAGAAGGCACTATGGGGTGCCTCTTTATTAGCAGCTTGTCAACAGCCACATAATTAGCTTCATTGTTTGTTATTATTTGCACAATATGTTGCACACCAATCGCTTGGATAAACCCATCCAACAATTCACACAACAATGCCACATTTTCAATATGCATTGATGCATCAATGGATTTAATAAACATTGTACCCCTATGACAATGTATTATAGAAATTTTCAAAACCACAAAATTTAATGCCAAACAGAAATTTCACCTCTTAACTAGAAGTTTCCTAAATCGTAACCATGTGAAATTTCAGCCTTAGGGATGTAATGAAATATAGAATAAAACAGCAGCGGAAAGTGACAAATATTTCAACTCTTAACAACCCAATCTTCTAGTAGATCCAAGGAGAAAAGATAACAAAGTGACTTCATAAGTTTCAACCCTCTGGAGCAATCTTATAATTCATAAACCATATCTGAAAACTCATTTTTACAATGTTCCACGGGGACGCATCCCCTAGGGTGGGGGTCGTGTCCCCCACGTTTACCATGTCCCTGGGACGGGGGGACTCCCGGGGGGAAGTTTCCCCACATCCCCTTTTTGGGGAGACACGGGGTGACACGGGGAAACGTGACTCCCCAAGGTGGGGTACAAGTCTCCCTGAAAGGGGGACTCCTGGGCATCTCTCCTTGAAAAGGGGGACTCTTGGACGTCCCCCCTTGAAAAGAGGGACTTCTGGACGTCCCCCCCAAAAGGGAAACTCCTAGGCATCCCCTCGAATTTTTTTTTCCTAATAAGGCTTAAAAAACAAAAAATTAAATTTAAAAAAACAAATATACATATTAAAAAAAAAGATAAAAGTTAAAACACAATTAATTTATTAAATTTTAAAAGCTAAATGATTAAAACACAATTTAAATTTTAAAAATTAAAACTTAAAACACAATAAATAACTTATCTTCTTAATAAGCTTCCTATCGTCGTCTCCTTCGTCACAAGAAACGTCTTTTCATCTCTCAAAGAAGACATGACCTTTGTGATTTCCTTGCTCACTCCCCCAGACAATTCTGGAGTACCATCCTCCCTCGACACTCCCCCCTCCCATCCGACCTTGATCCAACGTCCATGTTCTCTCACACCTCCAACGTTTATGATATTCCCGGGCAGCCCCAGATCCATGTCACCTCTCCCCCCTCCTCTTGCCACTTATTCTCAGACAGAGATATCAAGGAGGCCATTTGGGTGATGAGCAACAACAAAGTTCCAGATGAGGAAGGGTTCCAGGCAGAGTTCTTCAAGCACGGTCTTTGAGCTCTGGTTAGTTATCTAGTTGATCTCTTCAACCATCTAGTTCGTACAAGCTTTCCCTCAACAATGCCACATCACATCATCCACCTGATTCATAAATTTGGTCCCAGCACAGATCCCAACAACTACAGGGCGATCATGGTGAGCCACACATTCACGAAGCAGTATGCTACGGTTCTCCATATGAAGCTCTCCAGTGACCTGAGTGGAGACACCTTAGAGCTAGGGGACAGGCAGGTTTTCGACCGGCTCACCAGACTATCAATCACATCTTCACCCTCCGAGCCATCAGTGAGGAGGTACGACACCGCTCTTCGAAAGTCTACTACTATTTTGTAGATTTCCGGAAAGCTTTTGATTCTACCCCGAGGGAAGCCCTGTTCCAAAGGCTCATAGATATTGGCATCTCCAGGACCCTGTTGACAACCATCATGCGCCTATATGAGTCTGTTCTTGGTCGACTCCGCACAGCTCATGGGATGTCTGACTTCATCTAAAGTACTATTGGAGTTAAATAGGGTTGCCCACTATCACCCACATTGTTTGGGATTTATATTGATGAGTTGGAGACCTTCCTTCACGAGCACATCCAGGACAACGATGCATGTATCCTTCACCAGGTCCTGATATCTATCCTACTTTTTGTTGACAATGTGGTCCTCTTCTCCTCATCTCCAGAGGGATTAAAGAGACAATAGGATGCCTTATCCCTGTTTTGCGACCTCCGACAGCTGACGGTCAACCTAGGTAAAACCAAGGTCATGATTTTCAACGGGTTGAAGAAAACTTCAAAATTTCACTTCCTCTTCAGAGGGGAGGAGATTGAGATTACCAACACCTATACTTATTTGGGGGTGCAATTCTCAGGTTCACGTTTCAGTATGCGTCGGCCCTCCAGCCTCAGATCAACAAAGGATATGGATCTTTAGCCCTTCTAGAGATACAGTGTTTTCGACACCATTTCCAGGACATTTCAACCAAGATGAGCCTCATGGACACCCTAATTTGACCCACTGTTCTATATGGTTCAGAGATTTGGGGACCATCTTTAATCGAGTCAGATTGGGCTTCAGCAGAGAGAGTCCAGATTCTTCTTCTCTGCCGCATCATTAGATGCAAGCAGACAGTACCTCAACACATCATCCTTGCAAAGTTTGGAGCTCGGCCCTTCCGACTTGAGACAGCGTTCATATTGGTCTCCTTTTTGCATCGTATCCGAAGCTTTGGAGACTCAGCGAAAGGCAGGGACCAGTACTCGTACTTGGCCTATCGTTCTTCAGAGACTATTCCCCTTTCTAGTCCTCCAGGTCCAGCCAAAGGTTGGTTTGCAGGAGTTTCAGGTCTCCTAGCATCAATGGTCATCCAGTTAGATCATCTCCCTCCATTTAGATATTCCTTAGATGCACCTAGTCACCTTCTACCCACCAGACAGTAGTTGAACAAAATCATCAGGGATGACATTTATAGGCAGTTTGTCCAGATCACCTGGATCAACCCTCATGGAGGTTTTCGACCAAAGATAGCCTTCTACACTGAGAACGTTTTGGAACAGAGAGACGGGCTCATTGTTCGACCACAGTATACACTTCGTCACTGGATGCATGCGCTTCACATCCCATTCGGCCAATTCAGAGCGGGTTTTCATAAACTTAGAGTAGAGACAGACCACCAGATTGATAGATCAGATAGAATCTGCCAGGTATGCCATTTACAGGAGGTGGAGACCGAGGTGCACTTTATTTTTTGATGCCCTGTCTACTACGAGATCAGAGGGAGGTTCCAATGCTTGTTCGGAGAATCTCAAACCCTCACTGGATTTTTCAGATATTACAATCAGAGATGTTTGGCCCTATGTATATAAGAGGCTCTTAAGCTCTGAGCGCATACTCTTCAGCTTCCCATCAGACCCGACTCTAGATAGAGGATCACTTCATTTTTCACAGTGTTACCTTCAAGAAGGGGAACCAAGCGATCGACCGACATCAGTACAGATCCAGACCTTAGATCAATGAGGACCCGCAGGGTCCTGCCCCGTTCCATGAGATCTCAACAGCAGAACCATATTAGATCCCTTTCTGAGATATGGACTAGGTCCTCCAAACCTCAGCATCATGTGACCTCCTCCAGGCTAGAAAACAAATCTGAAATCTACACAAGTTGTGTACAGCTGAAAAGTTCATTGATATACACAAGATGAAGTTGTACATACCATAGCCTTATCACAAGCCTAATACAATCCACTAGCTCTCCAAAACCCTAGCTAGGGAAAACCAAGAAAAAACTAGCTCAATCAAAGAGCTCCAACATGCACGAATCACTCAATCAAGTCCTCCAACGCAAGACGTCCTCTTCTCTTCTTCACCAAATACACCCAAGAGTTTCATCTCAAAACCCTAATCTCAATTCTCCAAGAATGAAAACCTAAACCTAGACTTCAAGATGCTCCAAGAAGATCAATAAACCCTAGCAACTACATGAGATAGAGAGATCAAGTATAAATTGTTGATGTTTTGGTAACTGCGGGAGGATCTTTCCCTCCTAGATGACCTTTCTTAGATGCAGAGAAGATTTTGGAAGCAAGAGATCCATTGGACAGATGTTGAAATACCCTAGAAGAGAAGTCAGCCCAGAAGAATAAAGTATAATGAAAAGACACCTTCCCATAAGAGAAGTCGGCCCAGCTAGAAGCACAAGAGGACTATAAATAAGGAGGCACCTTAGCTCATTTGTTCACTCACACTCTCCCAGCTACATAAAAGCAAGGTGCAAGTTTGGAGGAGATGACGCAGTAGCTGCAGCTGCACAGTTTATTATTGCTCAGTCTTTTGGTATCTCTCTCTTGTGCGCTACTCCTTAAGGAGGTGTGCTACCTTTGTATGGTGTTGCTGCTACAGCTGGGGTGGTATTTTTGGTTAAGCTAGCACTTGTGCTAGGGTTTATCTGAATGGACGTGCTTTGTGAACGGAATCTATCTATGAAAGGTTGTTGGGTTTTTCCCCCATTTGGGGTTTTCTCAGGATAAATCTCTTGTGTTCTTTTATGTCTCTTGTTTATGTTGCTACTGCTCGGTACATGATATATATGTTAATGGTAACGAAGTAAAAGAACACTAGTAACACTAATGCTCTATAAATAAGGAAAATCCAACAAAAATGAAGAGCCAAGAGAGAGAATATGACTAGTACACTCCTCCTCTAGGTCACATCTTTACACGAGTGAATTAAGAATGAACACAATGATATGTGATGATCATCTCCAACATCCTCTTCTTCACAAGAGTAAACCCAAGTCACAAGACCAATCTACAACAGAGTCGTCCTCCTCCCATGTATAACTTCTCCTAGGATTTCCCCATCAACCTTCGTGAATCACTTCATGAAGGCAATTAAAGAGAGAAGTGTATGTTGATGATGATAAATAAAGAACTTTGTCCTTCCTCTATATATATGTTAGATGTGCTTGAAGCACTTGGTTGAGGTTGGGTGGGTTGTTGATGACCTTGGATTTTTATAAGATTTAAAAGCTCACTAGGCTTTTTATCATGATCTTGTGGTATAACGTCCAGACTTTGCTTCAATTCGATTGTTATCTCTTATTTTAAGTTTGTTATGCCTCGTTGTAATTCAACCCCGACCTATGCGAAAATGTCATCTTTAAGATTTTGTGTTAGATTTTGCTTTAGATTGGCTATGCCTTGTTGTAATTCAACCCCGACTTCTGCGGCAATTTTATCTTTAAGGTTTTGTGCTAGCTCCTGTTTGAGTGCATCATTGTTGTTCCATATTTCTTCTCTTAGCTCATCACGAATTTTTGTATTCATTTTCGAGTGATTGTCAAGCATTTTTACATTTCTGGTCTATTTTTTCGATCTGGTTTTTTAACTCTGACATCTTCTTGGTACATGGAGGTGAATACTTCTACGCAATTTTGACTGGAATTAGATTGATAGATGACTTTATATAAAGAAATCAATCCTTAATATAAAGTTAATCTTATATTAACTTTATAAAGTTGATCTCTTATAAAAAATTAATAATTTACAAATTTTTTATATTTTTTAATTTAAAAGGTCGTGGCTTTTTCTGGAATTGTACGATGGTATGATGATGGAAATAAGTCCGGGGGGACTGGAGATGATGGAAAAGATGGGACTAGGGACAAGGACTGTCGGGGTACACGGACAGGGGAGAGCGCGGGCATGGGACACGGTGCGRACACAGAACARGGTGGACGGTGGACGTACACGGGAGAAGCGGAAATGGGTGGGTACAACATACGGACTAAGACTGGCAGCGGAACAGGTACGAACTCGCTTTGATACCAATGTAGCAACCTTCCTCTATTGTTAATCAGAAACACACACACACAYATATATAKATAGATAGATAGATAGATAGATAGATATATAATGATATGAATGAATAAATTGTTACAATGCTCTCACAAAAGTATGTTTTATAGGCATTGACTAGTCATAAGAGTAAGAGGGTGTGACCCATGTCTCTTCATTAACACTTAGTTTAGTTATTAACTATTATTTAATGGTATTTATTATGCTTGTAACAGAAGTTGCCTTTGGAGGCACCTTGGAATGATTAGACAATGAAACTCCACCCTTCTCCACTTGGACAATAGCCTTTGGATGCCTAGACGTCACTCTTCTAGCCCTTGACGTCACCTAGAGGCTAGGGATTGATGGCTCACATGTTGATTTCATGGGAGGAGGCATTTGCCATTGACCTTGGCATATGGGAGAGTGACACATGGCCTTTGGAGGCCCAACGTTCCACATCTCCAACCTTGACGTCACTTCCTAGAGCTCAACATCACCCTAAAGGGGCACCACTGTTAGAAAGTAATGGATGTGCTCGTTTAACCATAGACAATATAGCAATATTGTCACCCAACCATAGGCTGAAGCCACCCCCGAGCACCTTAACCTTGACAGAGAATTATTCCGAAAGAAAACCCTAGGTTTAATAGCCAATAAAGGTAGTGCACCTCTCTCCAGGGATAGTGCACCAAGCAAGAATAAGCAAAGGCCAAGCAGAAAGTCCAAACCATAACCAAGAGAAACTCCAAGTCAAAACCGAAATCTGCCAGTTGCAGCAGCTGCAGTTGCAGCTCCTCTTCAAACTTGCGCACCACTGGCCTTATGCAGTTCTGAGAGGTGAGATAACAAATGAGATCCGGTTTCCTGTATTTATACTGTTTTTCCTGAACTGTCTGGGCCGACTTCTCATTCTGGAGACTAAACACTTAATATTAAATATTTCATTTAGACGACTTGTCTTCTAGGGTTATATCCAATGCTTTAGGGTTTCTTCTTGCTTCCCGGAATATTCTATTCTCGTTAGGGTTACATGTGGAGGTAAATACCTACCACAGCTACCATAATATCAACACTCCCTCCTAGCTAGGGAGGTATTGAAGGCAATGGTCTTCAACCCAAACATACCATTCAACCAGTAGCATCATCATAGTCGTACAAGGTATCTCATGATTAGATCACGAGCACGATTAACACTGTCATCTGATAGCACCAACTGCATCATCTCTTGAAACCATACTCCATCTGAGTAATGATGTTGAATAAGTCACTCACTCCACAGAGTGATACAAGGATCATTCTTCTGATCCGGACATACGTCCTAGAAGAATGGTTGTCCCAATAGACGCTAAAAGCTATGCCATGGACTACAGAGACCATTCCTATAGGACTGTCAATCTAGGACTATTTTCTAATCGAGTCATATGTACCATAGATATCCCTCTCACCTATATGCCTTAGAAAATATCAGTCCTAAACCATTTTTCCTAATCGGGCCACAAACTGTGCCTTAGGAAAATACTAGTCCATGACATGTCAACAAACTGTCAACCTAGATCATTCTCCACAGAGAGAACACCTGTCCAACAACAATCTGTTCTATCTGGACCAGTCTCTGCCTGGAGAATGTCTGTCCACAAGCACACTGACTATCCATCTAGCTGGTAATCATTTTCAACACTACCGATAGTCTACATGGCAATCAGAACAATGTCATTCAATAGAACACAATTGTGTCTAACCATAGTAGTACACAACTACAATCTAGTGGTACACTACCACACCAAGTAGCACACAGCTACTTAATCAGAGACACGTAGTCACAACCAGTGGAACACATCCACCACAGTAGCATATATCTATTGTCCAGAGACATACAGTCTCCAGAGCAATCATATCATCTGATATCAACCTACACAGAAAAACAATATCAGGATATAAACTGAGTCATCTGAGCCATTCTTCCACTCACATCTGTGAGATCAGGAAGAGCATCTGCCCTCGGAAAGTAAAACATCATCCATGAGTTATCTGGACTATTCATCTCAAGCATAGAAGAATAATTGTCCTGATTTCTGAGCCTTGACCATTCACCTAACTGGGCCCTTCCTCCAGCACTAAACAAAGTGCAACCTGGAGAGAATGAGTCTGCCCTAGGGAATGCCTGTCCCTAATTGCTGAACCTGGACCATTCACCTAACTGGGCCATTCCTTCGACACTAAACAAAGTGCAACCTGGAGAGAATGAGTCTGCCCTAGGGAATGACTGTCAAGACCATTTCCTAAAGAAATGATTGTCCTACACCAACCTTCAAAACAGGCCATTCTTCGAAACTACTCACAACTGTGAACTTCGAAAGAATGACCGCCCAACGAGGCGGACCATTCTTCTTGACCACTACTGAGAGTGACTGTCGAGAAGAAAGACTGTCCTAGACCATTCCCCCACACTGGCCACAAGGGGAATCGTTGTCTATGGTACATCAGCAATCTATCGAACCATTTTCATTACGAAAATGACTGTCCGATCTAGACCATTTTCCGAACTCGAAAATGCCTGTCCGTCAGAAATCTCAAACCAATTTCTGAACTAGAAAGGAACTGCTCATCCTGGACCATTTTTCGAACTGAAAAATGATTGTCCATAAATCAATAACATATCAGTGCTCCCTCCCAACCTAGGAGTCATCTCTTCCCTTTTCAATAAGGAAGTCGTCTCCACAAGCTCCAACTTGTTTCTTGAGTACGCAAACTTTTTCATATTGGACAGAGGCTTTACCAAAATATCTGTTATCTGCTCAGCTGTGGAGATATATTGGAGAACCACTTCTCCTTTCTAGACCTCATCACGAAGAATGTAATGCTTGATCTCAATGTACTTTAGTCTTTCTGGAACACTGGTTTTCTCTGAAGGCTTCATATAGCTCTGATCATTATAGTGTATCATAGTTGGATTCATCTCTTTTGTTTCCTACTAGCTCATAACATCGCAGCAAGGCTCAAACTAGAACATATCCAAGTGGCACTACTTTTGTCATCATGAGAGTTTGTCATGGATTAGCAATCCATCATCCTGGACTTCTAAGTAACCATTCTGATCTCTGTTATAGAAAGTTTTCACCACGCTTCTGTTGTGCATGAGAGGCTTTGCACCAAGTTGTTTGAATCCATACAAGATCTTCTTCCATCTACATATAAGGGTCTCTTTCTGGTATACCTTAAAACCTTGAGGTTGCTCTACATACACTTCTTGTTCAATTACTTTGGAGAACAGACTTTGCATTCATTTGATGTAAACTCCAACCCATGGATATTGCAGAAGATATAATGGCTTAGGTAGAGGTATGCCTGGCTACTAGAACAAGCTATCATCATAGTCTTCTCCCTCCATCTAGGAGAGCCTCTAGTTCTGAATCTCGTGATGCTTCCATTCATAAGTCTTTCATACAATGTTCTTCATCACAGCTTCCATTTCTTCAGCTTGATTGCTTCTAGTGGATTAAAAACAAGCTGGTAGTCATGTGTTTCTCGATATAATGACTGGTTGTTCTGGCTTTTCTTTCTCTCTTGGAATCTTCATGTTCTTCCTCATGTTTCTCTTTAGCTCTTGGGTCCATGGAGTTTTCTTTAGATTCCATGCCCTGAAGATTCCAACTTCTTCCTTTCATCAAGGATCATGGATGTGAATGGACAACCAGGGATACTTTAAGGCTTCTTGAAGAAGACTTCTTCTAAAGTCAAACTGAACACATGTTTCTTTTCATGGATGCTACCATCAATGGGAACATGGATAGATACTTCAGTGGATCATATTATTTAGGATTAGCTCCCTCCTAATCCTTGATTCATGCATGAATGCATGCTCTTCTTTCGGAATTATATAATCGGCTCCCTCCATCTAAGAGAGTCCACGCTTTCGTCTGCATCCTTATTGCCTTCTGCAAAGTGTCACATGTCTTCAAATTTCCTCTTGATTGTTGACTTCTTTCTGTTTTTACTTCTTCCTTGTTTATTCAAGTTTGATTCTGATTTCGGCTTATCTTGCAACTGTTACTTATATTAATAGCTTCAACAGAAATTGTTACCAAGGATTGTCAATGTACTTCATCTTTTCATGTGTATTGCTTGACTTGTAGTCATCGTGATGGCAATCCTTATCTTGTTATTCTTCCACAGGTATTGTTTCTCTTTGAACATCTTATCTTCTAAGAAATAGATATGCAAGATATGTACAGAAACCATGGAAACATCGTATGTACGAGACTTATGAAGAATATTGTTACCTTGTCTTAGAAGAAGAAGTTTGTTTTATCCTGCTTGGCCTTCTTTGAGGGTTCCTTTTCTTCGGCAACTGATGCTTCGTGTGTTTCCTTCCTTTTCTTTAACTCGGGACAATGATTCTTGTAGTGACCATATTTTCGACAGTTGAAGCATTGTATTTTTGACATATCTTTCTCTTGATTTGGTCTCTTCCTTGAGCCAAACTTCTTTTTATTCCTGAAATTCTTGAACCTTGTTGTTAAGGTTTGATCATCGTATTTCTTTTGGGGTTTCTCTTTTACATTAATCCTTGATTGTTCTTGTGCACAAGAAGTCCAAAGTTCTTCAAATGTAGGATACTCCCTCCTTGTGTTCATGCTTGCACCAAATGCATCCCATGTCTTGGCAAGACCATTGAGTACTATATTTACCAGTTCCTTCTCTAAAATGATTTCTTCAATATCTTGTAGTTGATCTCTTAACTGAGAGACTCTCACAAGGTATGATGTTATGCTATCATCATCATTCTTCTTCATGTCACGGAGCTCATTCTTCAGTCTCATTACTTGTCCAATGTTTCTGACTGAGAAGAGGTTAGTTAGGGCATAGTACATCTTCTTAGATGAGTCAAGATAAGAGATGTAGGGTATCAAGTGCTCTTTTACAGAGTCCATTATGATACTCATGGCATTGATGGCATTGTCTTTGAACTTCTCCATAACTGCAACATTCTGAGTTTCCTTCTCTTTTCCTTCTTCAACCTGTGCTTCCACAATCTTTCCTTTAAYGATATCTAGCACTTTATTCTTGGCAAGGATGAGATCAATCCTTGTCTTCCATGCTCTAAAGTTAGAAGCCCCTTCTAACTTGTTTTCTAACTTCATAGAGTAAGTCATGACTGCTTTGACTTGGTCAACCTTTGACTTTGACCAAAAACTCAAACTTGACGTCTTAGCTTGTTGAGAGTACCAGGAGGTGTGCTAGGTTAAGACGCACTAGGCTATCCAAAAATTAGGTCAATCTCTTTACTTAAGGTGCCTCAACAAGAGGGTTAGGGTTTCATTGCTGCAACTGCAACTGTAATTGAGCAAATCCTCCCAATCTATCTTCCAACGATTAGACTGTTTGAAGATAGCGTGGACCAAAAACCTGTTAGAAAGTAATGGATGTGCTCGTTTAACCATAGACAATATAGCAATATTGTCACCCAACCATAGGCCGAAGCCACCCCGAGCACCTTAACCTTGACAGAGAATTATTCTGGAAGCAAACCCTAGGCTTAATAGCCAATCAAGGTAGCGCACCTCTCTCCAGGGATAGCACACCAAGCAAGAATATACAAAGGCCAAGTAGAAAGTCCAAACCATAACCAAGAGAAAGTCCAAGTCAAAACCGAAATCTGCCAGTTGCAGCTCCTCTTCAAACTTGCGCACCACTGGCCTTATGCAGTTCTGAGAGGTGAGATAGCAAATGAGATCTGGTTTCCTGTATTTACACTGTTTTTCCTGAACTCTCTGGGCCGACTTCTCATTCTGAAGGCTAAACACTTAATATTAAATATTTCATTTGGCCGACTTGTCTTCTATGGTTATATCCAATGCTTTAGGGTTTCTTCTTGCTTCCCGGAATATTCTATTCTCGTCAAGGTTACATGTGGAGGTAAATACCTCCCGCGGCTTCCATAATATCAACAATGACGTCACCCTCTTAGGGTTTTGTGCAAAATTCATTTTTTGTAAAATAAAAGGGCAAATTAAGAAGTCGACCCTCTTGTAAAAAGACATGACTTTTGGTTGGAGTCTTTTGGTGGCTAGGATTTCCCATATAAATATCGCTATCCAAGACTCTTTTAATCATCATTCTTTCCACATACAAGTGAGAGAGAGGTCTGACATTTTCGCTATTTTTTGGGTTACTAGCTCTTTTACTCATGCGCTATCTTTTGGAAGACAAGTGTGGAGCTCTCTTTGCTGATTTTTGGATAAATTTGCTGCAACTAGGATTTGTTCTTGTCAAATCTTGGTAAAGTAAGTAGAATTCTGCAATTTCATTTCATGTTGTTGAATGCTTATGGTAAATTTTACTTGTTCATATTGAAGAATCTTGCTTGAAAAAACCCTGAGAGAGGAGGATAAGTGCCTCCTCCTCTCATAAGACTAATTTCATCCATAATTTCTTAAGGAAATCCAACCAAGGTTTAAACTCCTAAAGCCCTAAAGTGCTAACACTTTAGGAGTTTGATTCTAGACTCTTCATTATTAATTGCTTCAAGAATGTAAGAAGGGAGAAAAGGTTCCTAAAGCCCAAAAGTGCTTGCACTCTAGCAACCTTTCTCTTTAAGGTTTGAAATCTAAGGCCCTAATGTGCTAGCACATTAAATTTCAAACCCTACCTCTTATATCTTGCTATTATCATTCTCCATAACAAATTGTATTGCTGTTATAAAAGACCCCATAGCCCTAAAAGCACTAATCTACTTGCTCTCTTGTGAAGAAAGTGATCAAACGACTTTCTATTCTTATTCTCTAAGGTTTTTTACTAACTTTGCTAACTCTAACCTAAGCTAATTCACTAATTTTATTGTTGTGGTTGCAATTAGATTGCTACAGCCATCTAATTTACTCTAAATTGCTTCATACATCATTCTAACAACCAGAAAACATACTCAGAATTTGCTTGGAGTAATTGGATATTGATCTATGGGATATGTGCTATGTTTTCCTTCTTAATTCAAACAATTCTGATCCATTTTACTTGCTGTTGTTACAAAACTATAATTGTTGTTATAAACTGTTGTACTGCTGCAGTTTTGTAGCAGCCTTGATAAATCTTCATTGTCTATTGTCTTCTGAGGTGTTAATTGCATATTGGTACTTGGAAATCATTATATACATCCTATAACTTGTTCTTGTTCCAGGCAAGTACCAGAAACATCTTTTACCTCTTCAATATACAAACATGGATTTTTGCCTTACGTGATCAAGAGAGGGGGCGATAGGCTTGGCTACAATACTTGCTACTTTGATCCCTTGAGGTCACCAAGGAAGCCTCCCCTGTGGTGTACATCTTCCATCACTAAAACGTGGGGATTTCTTACTAAGGTGAAAGAGGTAGGATTTCCTATAGTTACGCAAGGTTTGGGGTACTTGTGACAGGCTTTGCACAAGTACAAATCGTGCGATAACATGCCTTATTAGGTCTGAACATTGAGTGCTATGTGCAATGGAAAGAAAAAGAGCACCGCAATGCCACTTGAAGTTAGAACACATTGAATGCTATGTGCACTGGAAATTAAAGAACACCATAATGCATTCCCCCATCAAGCGGGACATTTTTTTATTTATTTTCTTTTAAAGTCCTTTATTTTTTATAGAGAAGTGTTTCATAGCTCTCAGGACCTTAGGGCGAGCATCTAGAAGGATGCATTATGGCTTTGATTTTTATAGTGCTAGTTGCAACACCTTTGGGCCTTCAGCCCCTTCTTCCCATGAAATGAGGTACAAACCCTTCTTGGGGTCAATGATCCCGGAAACCCAAATGATGAGGAAACGGAGGGGAAGAAGTGTGGAGAATGGTAAGTATGAGTGGGAACGGTACGATGACCCTTCAAGGAAACCCCCCAGTAGCAACCCTTTTTCTCGAGGGTGACCATCTTACTAGGATACTATGACAACCACCAAGGTAAAATTAGGCAAAAGATATAATTTCCAAGCAAACGTTACATAATCAAGAAAGGACTTTTTCCAATATGCCCAAATGCTTCAAATATTAAAGTGACACTTACCATTAGACTGGAATTGTTACCTCATGAAGCAAGACATGTTGTCTTCAGGGAGCCAAACTGGTGTAGTGGACATTGCTCTGTTGTCGAATGATGGTGAAGCGTGGTGAAGAAGAGGGGCCATGTGGATTGTGCTATCCATCCGGCTCTCAATACTCCATGTCTACTACCTGCGCGCCTCGAGACATCATCTCCTTAGTTACCCCTAGGCTGGGGCGGGTAACAAGACCCTTCATGCTATAATCAAGGTGATGATGTGATTGAGAATATTAATTATTTTATACATGTTGGGAGACATAAATGGGATAGGAATTGTCCTAGTTTTGATGGAGATCCCATTTATGACATTGAAGGGTGTTTTCACATAGAGAATATGGAATTGTTGCCATCAAAACAACCATATGTGATTGCTACTAATTCAAATGTCTGGCAACATCAAGATGACATGATTACAGATTTGTTCCAACCATCTAGGGATGACTCATTGCAACACTCAGGATGATTTCCAATCATATCCTGGAGGGTTTGATACAAATCCTTTAGAGCACCTGGAATTATTCAACAAAGAATATTTTTGACCACCTTTGCTCTCTAACTTTGATAAAGGTGAGGTCATGGTTTGCCCGGAGCAAGGTGTTTGTGACGAGAGCTTCCAGCCTTTTCCTTTTTCATCTTGTTATTCCGCTACAGATATGGCTATGAGTTTTCCTCCTGATAGTGTTTTACCTATGGGGCAAAGTTGTTTTGAACCTATGGTTTGGTTTGTTGCAACACTTTCCAATTTCACACACAAAACCAACAAGCCTTGGATTGGGAGGGAAATTTTTTCTCTAAGCCTGGTTTGATCCCGTATCTTTCGCTCTCTTCTTCCACGGGAAACCTTAGACTGTGCCTTAGGTTCCTTCTCATCCCTTCTTGATCTTCGAGTAATAGCTTTATAGTTGAGGATGAGGATCCGCCTCTGCGTGCTTCTTTAAACCTCGTCCTGGGATGGATAGGGAAAGATTGTGAGGATGCCTCCTTGTATGACTTTGTCCCTCCTACCCACCTCCATGAGTTGGATTTTATGGTTGGTTATGATATAGTGTTTTTGTCACCTCATGACCTTTGGGTGCTTGACTGGTCCTTGTTTTGGTTTATTATTAAGCACAAGAGTAGACATTTTGATACAATGATGGGACAGTTTTATTGGTTATATGATTATACCTAGCTCTTTAGCTGCCATGTAGGATAGTTAGGTAGGTAGGGCATTTGCATCCTGCATTGCATTTGTATATATGTTGCATCATGCATTCATGCTAGCATGGTCTTGCATCTTCTTGTATATATTGCATTTTATCATTTGTATATTATACATACATGTTACAAACTTGCATTTGATCTTTATACCATTACTTTATCATATATAATTGTAGTAATTTTTTTCTTTTTAGCATGATTTTGATTTACGATTCACCCCGATGGATCACATCCATCGGTCGATACTTCTGATGGGTTGTGTTGTTTGAAGTGGGCGCAAGATTGCAGGTCTTGGACAACCAGAGATGTTGAGGTTCTCATGCGCTATACAATGAGCACATGTCCCCATGTTCGAACCAGATGTTACCCCCCCATGCCTACGGGTAACTAGACGAGATCATGTTTCATGGTCCGCAATGGAGACAATTATCTCGACCATGATGATAATCAGCATGTCCACAGATAGCATCCCAGTATCCCCCCTCAGATTGCCTCTTATAGCTACAGATCAGCCAACCTCGTCACATCCAAACAATTCAGTGTATGGGAGATGGTAATCCTGCGTCACCATGAAGTATGTTAGTTCTTCTTTCATGTGAAGTGTTGAGCTTAATTTACTAGGCATGTGAATGAGGATCATTGGTTCAAGTTGGATAATGGATCACTAGCTTGGGAAGTTATGTTTGTTGCCTTGTTTCACCTTAGTGGCCAACTTCTATGCCCTAGTCCCGTGTTGTCCTCGCCTAGGGAGAAGGGGTACCACTGGGGGGCCCTTACAAGGATAATATTTTGTTCCCCACCATACTTAACACTTTCCATCCTGGAGCCTGTCGCAATGTACTAAACTTTGGTAATGGATCATGGTTCATTTTCTCATGAGAAGGACTTGAAGGCCCAAAGGTTGATGTAGTTTCTATATATGCTATGTAAAAAATGATAAAGGCCACCTATAAAAGCCATAGGCCAGCTTGAGCTCTACCCCTTCTATTGGTAATCGCCCCTTGTCCTGATGCATAGAATGCACAATTATAGCAAGACCATAGCCCATTAAAAAAAATGAAAGAAAAACCTTGAAACCTGTAAAGTGGACTTGCAAAATAATGAATGGGAATCAAAAGGCAATTAAGGGGTTCGAAATGCAAAAAGTATCGAGGAAAGGGTACCTCAAGCAGCAAGCGCTCCCTCTATAGAGGTGCATAGAAATGGATTTAATGACACCATAAGCCATGAAGTGAGCCCATACACGTACTACTATCACACTTACTCTTGAAGGGATTATTTCTTTCATTATTTCCTTCAAGACCTATCCCCCTACCTGGGACTTTTCTTTCATTGTCTTGGTTGGCACACCTAATAGGGTTAGATGAAAGCCCTCCCATATTCAAACTTGCCAACTCATATAAAGTCCTAAGTTGGTGTGATGCTTCAAGGGCATACTAAGGTGAATTGTTCACATGGCTTATATCTTAGGTAACGGTTTACTTTACATGACTTGAGGACTAATATTTCTTATGAACGGGTTTACTTGATCTTATATTATGTTTTGATTTGGATGGCCCTAACATGGTTCTTTGAAGGATGTCTCAAGCTTTCCCCAAGACGTTGTGCCCTTATTACAGGACTTCGACACATGTGATGCAGAGTAGTGAGTCACCCAATGACTTGACACCTTCTGACATGAGCTCTCACATCTTCAGGACCTTGGACGATGGATAAATGGGCTTGGTTTTGACAAATATAGTCATGATGGCCTACAGATGGGCTGAAAGCCCACATGTTGCACAGTGTACCCTGGGGATTATTTCTCACTGGATTGAAGATGTTGCAGCAGTTCACAGTCGGAAACCATGCAGAGACGAGATGCCTCTTCTTCCACCTTGGACACAGTGCCCCAAACCCTTGACGTTGGCCTCCTTTTGATGATGACATCACCTTCTAGGGTTTTACGACCATTGACAATGAGATGCACCCTTTGCCGTGATTTCACCTTGAGATGAAGCCACGTGGCCTTGGGATTCGAAGGCGCTCCTTCACCCTTGGGAGCCATGACGTCATCACACATGTGGCATTATGATGGTATTTTTGCATGTTTTATTATTTGTAAAGGCTATTTGAGGGCTCGGCCCCACTTGTATCATGTATTATTTGTCATTTCACTTTATTATGTGGACAAAGCGTTAGGGCTTACCTCATATAAATAGGCTAGCGCTAGATCATATTTTCATCATCATATTCCTCACTCTCTTGTGGGGTAACACCTCTAAAAAAGTTCGTTATTTTCTCTCTCTTTGGCTCTTTCTCTCATGCGCTACTCTTGGAGGAGCTTCTTTGTGGATTGTTTGCTCTCTTGGATGGTAATTTTCTGCAATTAGGGTTTTGATGGTCTTGCTACTTGGAAGAAGTACGTAATTTTCCGCAATTTATTGTTCTTGCTAATGTTAAAAGTGTTAAGTTGCTATCTTGGTGCAAGTTTCTTTGTCTTGTTGAAACCCTAAGAAGGACATAAGTGTTTCTCTCCTTCATAGAGTCTTTCTTGTCCAAGTTTGTGAAGCATCCTTTGCTAGGGTTAAAAGCCTAAGGCCCAAAAGTGCTTGCACTTTAGGGTTTTAACCCTAGCCATTAATTCTTGACCTAAGTGGAATAAAGAGAAGGGAAAAAGTTAAAACAACACCTAGGGCCCAAGAGTGTTTGCACCAAGGCAGCCTCCCTTGCGGTGGACCTTTCTCCATCAATAAAACGAGGGAAGTCTCTACTTAGGTGACAGTGGTAGATTCTTCCATACACAAGATTTGGGATCTTGTGGAGGGCTTTGCGCAAGTATAAACCCTGTGAGAGAAATACCAATTTATTACTTTGCAAGTCCCCTTTATAGGTTTCAAGCCTTATTCTTTCATTTTTTAATGGGATTAAGCCATGTTATAGATGTGCATTCAATGCATTAGGACAAGGGGCAATTACCATTAGAGGGGGTAGAGCTCAAGGTGACCTTTGGCTTTAATAGTTAGCAATTATCGTTTCTTATAGCAGCTACATCAACCTCAGCATTATAGCCCTTCTTCTCATGAGAGAATGAACCATGACCCATTACCAAAGTTTAGTACACTATGACAGGCTCCAAAGTGGTAAGTGTTATGTATGGGGGGGTAATGGAACATTACCCTTGTTAGAGCCCCCCATTAATACCCATGTTCCTTGGGAGTGACAACAGGGGACCAGAATACAAATGATGGCCACTAAATTGAAACACGACAAAAATGTAACATTCCCAGTCTCCCAAGTCGGGCCACGTCACACAAATTCTCCCAACTTGAGGTTTGATACCACCGTGTAACACCAACCATGTTTATTACTAAACAATGTTACTCTAAAATTTCACTGCGCAAATGCTACTTTACAGACAAGTCTGTGCAGTTTAACTAGAAGTAACGCGCTCAGCCCAAGCTTGAGTAGCACTACACAACTAATAACAGTGGAAGCAACATTCTCCTTTTAACACAACCTTAATCAACGAACGTAACTCAATAATTGTGTGCACCAGCATACTAATCACACAACACAACCATGCACACAACAAAGTCAAATATTCTTGGTTTTACTAGAGGTTCTTCCTCTCAGCCTCACGAGAAGAAGAAGAAAAGTGGTGAAAATCATAAACCCTCTAGTGATGGCATGAAAGAACTTACTCAGTTGATTAAACAGATGGAAATCAATCATACCAATCAAATTAATGCTTTACAGAATAGATTGATCACAATGGAGAGGTCTCAA
>ML789508.1:10686-44433 GCA_009831015.1 Picea engelmannii | reverse complement strand
TGCTTTTCATGTGTTCATGAACTCAATTGCTTAAGCTCAAGACAACACACTAAAAGCTAATTTAAGTTTCGGCCATATCACTAAATTGCACCTAAAAAGTGCCTTAAAATCTTCTAAACACTCTAATAATCACCTAAAAGTCTCTTTAATCAACTTATATACTTAATAGACTATTTAGGGTACCTTAGACCACCATCTTCACCATCTAAAATGAGGCTTGAGGAAAACAACAGAGGGTAGTGGCAAGGGACTGCCACGTGGCGCACCAGGCGTGTGTCCTCTCCGAGAAGTACTCTTGTTTTGGGCTGACTGGTCCTGCTAGGGTTGGCCTCGTTGCCATACTATCTTGAGCGTCCAGCAGTTATTTGGCAATAGGAGGAGGAGGCTTTGGTGAAAGCTAATTAAAACTTGATCAATCTTAAGAAAAGCCTAATAATTCAACCCTAGACCAAACCCAATAGAATACTTGGGGGTTTAATAATTAAGAGTGTGGACCATCTTTGATAATCTTAACAACATTTGTGCTGAGTCTTCAAGATCTTCTTAAGTTGTTCATGATGATAATGATGTGTTGATGATGATCTCTTAAATGTGGTGATGTGATGTAATGCTTTAATCTTTTGATATCCTGCACACATAAGAAGTTAAACGTGGTTAGCTTGCTTTGTATGATTTGTATCCTAGCATTCTTTATTGTAAGTAATTGTATGTGGTATTCTTTCGTTGGATTTATTCTTTTGTAAACTTGTAAGTAATTTGTAATATTTTGTAAAGAACAACCCTTTAACATAGTTGACCCCTTGCCCAATTTCTAGGCACTAGTCTTAGTTGACCTAGGGAAAAGGCTTGCCTCACATGCTAACCCTTGCATATTGCATCATTGCGTTAGCATCTTAGGATTAGAATCCCCCCTAACCTTAACAAATTAAAATTAACTCCTAGAACCTAACTCTAACACATCTAGTAACTAAGGTCTACCCCCTTTGGCTTCCCTAGGAGTAAGCCTAAACATAAGAGGTTCCGGTCAAAGTGACAGCGTGGGCTGTTAACCTAGGCATTGTGCCTCCAAGGACACACTAAGTGAGTCGGACTTAGCTCGCGTTTGCAAGTGTGTATAAGGACGGCAACAGAGAGTATCCTCACAGGCCTAACAACCACTTTACAACAGCCAATCTCTCACCCAGAGAGACTGCTCATGGTCTCTGAACACATCTCGACAATAAAACTTTGATTACAACCCCGCAACTTCTTACAAGCTTCTCGGTGCAAATAAGGTAATAGTCGGATTTTCCATATAGTCTGACCCCTTCTACTCACAAGAACCTGAAACATCAATAATCATTCCCCCAAATAATCATAATCATGCAATAATGCCCAAAATACACTAAGGCCAGCAATATATATTGCATGCCTTCCACTTGACACTTGTCACCTATAAAAGTAGCTTTAAGCCACTTGCTGACCCGTTCCCTGTTGATGATTGTAGCTTCTTGAGACATTCTCCAGGTCATACTCCTCGATGGACTAATTTGGGTTGACCTGTGAGCAATACTCCTCGATGGATTGAGTTGGGCTGACCTGTGAGCAATACTCCTCGATGGACTGAGTTGAGTATGACAGTTATCGATGGATTGATAAGTTGTACTAGGTTGGTGCCCAGCGACCCTTGGGGTGTAGCCCATGTGGTCGCAACATTCTCCAGGTCGTACTCCTCGATGGACTGAGTTGGGTTGACCTATGATGACATATTGGGTTGGTGCCCATCGACCCTTCGAGTGTAGCCCATGTGGTTGGGATATTTCCCCAGGTCGTACTCCTCGATGGACTGAGTTGGGTTGACCTGTGGACATTATGTGGTTGTAGCCCTAGTGTGCTCTAGTGGGTTGTGGCCCCTAGACGAGATGTCGAAGGTCCACATTGGGTGTAGCCATGTGTGACGAGATGGAGGAGACCTTTCTCGATGACGTCAGAGAAGGAAGAAGGCCCAAGCCTTGCACAGAAGACCTAGAAGACCAAGTCGGCCCTGTTGAGTGGCACCACTTAAATGTGACAGTTCACATGATGGACTTGTATATATAGAGAGCCATCTCCCATTTGGAGATCATCACTTTGGATCATTTTCTCTCTTGGTCATTTCTCTCTCCTGGACTAGTGCAATATCTTTGAAGAGTAGCGTTATTCTTCTTTTGGTCTTGGATCTTCTCTTGGACAAATATTCTAGTGAAAGGTTACTAGGTTTTCTTACCTTGTGCAGAAGGGTTTCCCAGGATAAATTCTTGTGTACCTTGTGCATGGTTCTCTTCTTGTGATATTGGTTATTTACTGCAGCTATTGTATATGGTTTATGCTTCATCTATCCTACTACTAATGTCAAATGTTAAAGAAAGCTAATGAAATCTAAATAAGCATAAAATTCAACATGGTATCAGAGCAGTGTTCTTGAAGAAGCCATCTGCACCAGTTCGCTAGCCCTCTTCTGCAACTGGCTAGCTCTTTTCTGCAATTTTGCTAGGGTTTGGTTGTAGTTGCACTTTCCCTGTCAAGCTCGTTGAGCACTATTCCCTAGATCGTTGGGCCTAATTCATTCACAAACAAGTGCGCCCTACCCTAGCACATCTCTTACAACTCTCAGATTGCAGATCGGAGAAGTTTGAATTTTTGGCATTATTTTCGGTCCTAGGGTTTCTGCAACCATGTTGACAAGTGTTTCAGTGGAAGATAGGCTTGATGGACCCTCTAAATTCCACTCTTAGAAGTCGATGCTACTCATCACTCTGGAAGAGAGTGATCTAATGAAGTTTGTGGAAGAGGTTGTGCCAGAACCTGATGATGCTTCAGAGAAGTCTCAGTGGACGAAGAATGATGCAAGAGCTATAAGGATCATCATCTACTCTGTGAGAGACCACTTGATTCCGCACAACTCCAAACTAAAGACAGCTAAAGAGATGTTTGATGCCTGAGGAAGTTGTTTGAGAGAAACAACACCAACAGAGCCATTGCCTTGAAGCACCAACTTCAGAAGGTCAAGGTGGCTAAGACAGATACACTTGCCACCTTCTTCATGAAGATATCCGAGATCACAAATCAGTTGGGTGCCATTGGAGAGATCATCTCAAATAGAGAGCTTGTCATGTTGACTCTTAATGGTCTTCCAGACCATTGGGAGCCATCCATTCAGAGTATTAGTGGGCGATCCAAATTTCCTAAGTTTGATCGGTTATGGGCAGATTGTACTCAAGAGGAGACCAGACTTGCTACCATAGGTGCGCAAAGTTCCCATCATGATGAGAGTCATGCCCTTGCCTCTCGTGCAAGGAAAGGCAAAGGAAGACGACGAGGTTCCGGCAGATCATTCAAAGAAAGGAAGCCCAAACCAGCTCCTGAGCATAAAAAGAAGGATCTTTCAAAGATTCAGTGCTTCAAATGTAAGAAGTTTGGCCACTATGCCAGGCAGTTCCCCTTCTGGAAGAATAAGAAGTAGCATGCCTCCACCGTTGATGTTGACCAAAAGCCACCTTAGAAGAAGTCAAGGAAAGTAAGCAATAACGATGAGGAGTTCTTCATTTCATCCCTCTCAGGTACGATTCCTACTAGTAGTGATATTTGGTTGATTGATAGTGGTGCTTCCAAACATATGACTGGATATAGAGAGCACCTCATTGACCTAGTAGACAAAGACTCTCGGTTGCATGTTGTACTTGGTGATGATGCCAGATATACTATGAAGGGATCTAGGGCCATTTCCTTCCAGCTAGACTCTGGTACCCCGCTTCATTTGAGTGATGCATTGTTTGTACCAGGGATGAGAAGGAACCTTGTCTCTATTTCATCCTTGGAGGACAAAGGCTACAAGGTTGCCTTCTCTAATGGTAAGGTTCTTGCATGGCATAAGAACTCTAGCATGGGATCAACCCGTGTGATTGGTGTTCAAGAAGACAGTTTGTACAGATTGACAATCCGACCAGTTCAGGCCCTAGTGCATGATTCTATCAGTCTGAGTGAGTTATAGCATAGGAGACTTGCTCATTTGCATTATAGAGCTCTTCCCACTCTGGGGAAGATGGTGACAGGTCTTCCAGTGCTTCGTGTCGAGCATGATGGAATTTGCAGAGGCTATTCTCTTGGCAAGAATGCCAAGGGATCTTTTCCGAGCAATGACAACAGATCCAAGGGGATCTTAGACCTGGTGCATTCAGATTTGTGTGGGCCTATAAAAGTTGCTTCATTGAATGGATACTTATACTATGTGATCTTCATTGACGACTACTCCTGAAAGACTTGGATTTACTTCTTGAAGTCCAAGGAATCTGAAGAAGTCCTTGGCAGGTTTCAGGAGTACAGAGCACAGGTTGAGAACCTGACCGGAAATAAGACCAAGATACTGAGATCAGATAATGAAGAAGATTACACCTCCAAGGGTTTCAGTGATTTATGTGTTGAGGCAGGGATCAAGAGGGAGTACGTTGTTCCTTACAACCCCCAGCAGAATGGGGTTGCAGAGAGAAAGAACGGGTCTATTGTTGAGGCAGCGAAGGCGATGATTCATGATCAGAGTTTACATATGTTTCTGTGGGAAAAGGCATCCATGACCGTTGTGTATGTTCAGAACAAGAGCCCTCATAAGATTTTGAAGAATATGACTCCCGAGGAGGCCTTCAACGGAGTGAAGCCTGAGGTTGGACACTTCAGGATATTTGGGTTCATGTTTACGTTCACTTACCCAAGGAGAAAAGGAAGAAGTTAGACCCTTCAGGCAAGAAAGGTACATTTGTTGGGTACAGTGAATCTTCGAAGGCATATCGAATCTACATCCTAGGTCAGAGATAGATTGAGGTGAGCAGGGATGTTTCCTTGGAGGTAGCCTTCAAGAGATCAAGAGGATCTCACATGTAGATTGATAGTGAGAGGCAGGAGGATATGGTATCTTCTCCTCCTCACCCTTTAGCAATTCAGAGGGAGACAGTTGAGCATGTTGATCCAGTTGATCTTGTGGATCATGTTGATGTTCCCCGAGATATTGCAATAGGCCAGAAGAGGCCTGCATGGGCTCGTCAGACTTTGCAGAAGGCAGAGGGACATGCAGCTCCCCGTGGTACTTTCAGAGAAAGTAAGAGACCACAAAGATTCTCGAGCTATGTTGCAGCAATGAGCCACATCATTGATTCCGAGCCTTCCTGTTATGAGGAGGCATCTAGTTAGCAGGAATGGAGAGATGCCATAATGGAGGAGTATCATTCCATCATGAAGAATGATGTGTGGGATATTGTTCTGAGACCTGAGGGGAAGTCTATGGTGACTTCCAAGTGGATCTATAAGATCAAACATGCAACTGACGGGAGCAACGAGAAGCACAAAGCGAGATTTGTGGCTAGAGGATTCTCTCAACTAGAGGGAATAGACTATGAGGAGACATTTGCTCATGTTGCTCGGTACACCTCCATTCGGACGATCATTGACCTTGCTTCAGCCATGGGTTGGAGATTACATTAAATGGATGTAAAGATAGCCTTCCTCAATCTCGGAAGAGGTGTACATCGAGCAGCCACGAGAAGGAGTCACATGTGTGCAAGTTGAAGAAGGCCCTGTATGGACTCAAGCAAGCACCTCGAGCTTGGTATGCGAGGATTGATGGATACCAAATGAGTTTTGGTTTCAACAAGAGTGTTGTTGATGCCAACCTATACTATAAGATTGTTGATGGTGAGTCCTTAATTTTGATCTAGTATGTTGATGATTTATTTCTCACCGGAGCAGAGCGCCTCATTACTTGGTACAAGCATGAGTTGGCCTCTGAATTTGAGATGAAGGATCTTGGCATGATGCACTATTTCTTGGGACTAGAGGTGCGACAAAGAATTGATGAGATCTTCCTAAGTCAGGGGAAGTACACAGTTCAGATTCTGTGGAGATTTGGGATGTTGGATTGTAAGTCGATGGCCACACCAATGGTGTCGAATCTGAAGAAGTTGAGTGAGTCTTCTTCCAATTCAGATTTGATTGATCCGACTATGTATCAACAGCTAATTGGATCATTGATGTATCTAGTTAACACCAGACCAGATATTTTCTATGGAGTGAGTGCACTTAGCCAGTTTATGAGTCAGTCGAGAGATGCATTGGGTAGCAGCGAAGCATGTATTGAGATACTTGCGAGGCACAATTGGATATGGCATGAGATATGCTTCCAGTGTTGACATGAGATTGTAGAGATATGTTGATTTTGATTGGGCAGGGGGCACAATTGACAAGAAGAGCACCTCACGGTGTTGCTTCAGTTTGGGGTCTGACATGGTTTCGTAGTGTAGCAGGAAACAGAATTTTGTGGCTTTGAGCACCACAGAAGCAAAGTATATTGCAGTATGGATGGAAATACGCAAAGCAGTGTGGCTTCAAAAGATCCTTGCAGGATTGTTTGTACAGATGTTGGATCCCACCGTGATTCAATGTGATAACCAGAGTTGTGTGAATCTCTCAGAGAATCCAGTATCTCATGACAAATCGAAACATGTTGAGATCAAGTTTCACTACATCCGAGATATGGTCCAGAGGAAAGCAGTATTGGTGTAGTACCTTCCTACAAATGAGCAAAGTGCAAATGTTCTCACCAAGCCCCTTGCCAAGTCGAAGTTCGAGTACTTCCATGATAAACTTCAAGTGGTAGAGAATGCCTCGCTCGCTGAGAGGGAGTGTTGATGATTGCAGCTTCCTGAGACATTCTCCAGGTCGTACTCCTCGATGGACTGAGCTAGGTTGACCTATGACCGATACTCCTCGATGGACTGAGTTGAGTATGACACTTATCGATCGACTCATAAGTTGTACTGGGCTGGTTCCCAGTGACCCTTGGGGTGTAGCACATGTGGTCGGGACATTCTCCAGGTCGTACTCCTCGATGGACTAAGTTGGGTTGACCTATGATGACATACTGGGTTGGTGCCCACCGACACTTGGGGTGTAGCCCATGTGGTTGGGATATTTCCCAAGTCGTACTCCTCGATGGACTGAGTTGGGTTGACCTGTGGACACTATGTGGTTGTAGCCCTAGTGTGGTCTAGTGGGTTGTGGCCCCTAGACGAGATGAGAAGGTCCACATTGGGTGTATCCATGTGTGACGAGATGGAGACCTTTCACTATGACGTCAAAGAAGGAAGAAGACCCAAGACTTGCACAGAAGACCTAGAAGACCAAGTCGGCCCTATTGAGTGGCACCACTTGGATGTGACAATTCACATGATGGACTTGCATATATAAAGAGCCATATCCCATTTGGAGATCATCACTTTGGATCGTTTTCTCTCTTGGTTATTTCGCTCTCTTGGACTAGTGCGCTATCTTTGGAGAGTAGCATTATTCTTCTTTTGGTCTTGGATCTTCTCTTGGACAAATATTCTAGTGAAAGGTTACTGGGTTTTCTTCCCTTGTGTAGAAGGGTTTTCCAGGATAAGTTCTTGTGTATCTTGTGCATGGTTCTCTTCTTGTGATCTTGGTTATTTACTGCAGCTATTGTATATGGTTTATGCTTCATCTATGCTACTGCTAATGTGAAATGTTAAAGAAAGATAATGAAATCTGAATAAGTATAATATTTAACATTCCCTACCCGCAGAACCTTAGGATAAATAATTATCCATAACTTACACTTTTCCAGAAATATTATTAAAATATTCCCCCCTTTTCCCTTTTTTCGATGGAGTTGCCCCCCTTCTCTTTTCGTCTAAGACTGTCTGTGTGCAACGATACATTATTATATTAACAACCATGATTATATTTACATGGATAGGCACACTGGCTTATCTCCGTCCCGACTCATCAACCTTATAATCACACAGGCTCTCCGGCTTCATAACATATATATATATATATACACACACACACACACATATATATATTTATATCTCAACTCTGTGGACTTCTAGGTCATTACCGCGCACTTAACCAGGTGCGCGCAACACTATGACATCTGTGGCCCCTATCTTTATAACAACTCTCTACACACTTACCTAGGTGGACGCAACACCAAAGCCAGGTCTATATATATATATATACATACATACATTACATTAACATTTAGTACCAACGACTCACCAACCTATATGTACAATTACAACATTAACATTTAGTACCAACGACTCACCAGCCTATATGTACAATTACAAAGGGTCTAGATCGGGGACATTACATTCCCCTCCCCCTTATTTATGCACTGTCCTCGGTGCATCATATACACATGGATATACAAAAATTTCAAAAATCCTGAAAAAGATGAGGATACTTTGCTCGCATAGCATCCTCCCGCTCCCAGGTTGCATCCTCAAGACCATACCAGGTCCATTGGACCTTTACCAGCTCCATGGCTCAATTCCAGAGCTGTTTGATTTTCTGTTCCAATATGAAAACCGGTTGCACTTGAAAATCGCCTTCTGGCTCCACCTGAATCACATTCCAATCAATGACATGATTAACATCAAGTACATACTTCTTAAGCAACAACACATGAAAAACATTATGAATACACAAGGATGCAAGCAATGCAAGCATATATGCGACAGGACCAATCCTCTCTAGGATTTCAAATGGCCCACAGTAGAGTTTTGCTAACTTAGAACACTTTCCCAACTTCAGGGAACTGCACCTGGCCTTCACTTTCAGAAACACGTGATCACCCACTTTAAATTCTCTGTGGTTTCATCCTTTATCTGCACATCTTTTCTGCATGTCATGGGCATCCTTTAGATTCTTCCTAATCTTTACCATCTGCTCCTCCATTTCCCACAGCAAATCCGGCCCAACTACTATGTGATCTGCTGGGTTGTCCCAACTCACTGGCATGTTGCAGTTTCTACCATACAGTGCTTCAAATGGACTCATCTTTAAAGATGCTTGATACCCATTGTTGTAAGCAAAGTCTACCAAGTGAAGGTAGTCTTCCCATTTTTTATTGCTTATCCATCACATACATCCTGAGCATATCTTCAATCACCCGATTTACCCTCTCGGTTTGACCATCTGACGCAGGGTGATATGTTGTGCTAAAGTTAAGACTTGTTCCAAATCCTTTGAATAGCCCTTTCCAAAAGTTCGAAGTGAACTTGGAATCTCTATCAAACACAATTGTCTTAGGTACACCACGCAGCTTGGTAATTTCTCGCATGTATATCTCAGCAATGTCGGTTACCTTGTAAGTTGATTTCGCTGGAACAAAATGGGCAACCTTAGTAAGCATGTCCACCACCACCATAATAGAATCATGTTGCTTAGCGGTCCTAGGCAAATTAATTATGATGTCCATGGTCACAACTTCCCACTTCCACTCAGGAATGGGCAAAGCTTGTAGCAAACCAGTTGGATGTCTGTGCTCAACCTGGACCTTCTGACACTCAAGGCAGCTAGCAATAAAATCAGCAACTTCTTTTTTCATACCTGGCCAATAGTATTGCTTCTTGACTACGACAATTGTCTTCCGATAACTTGGACATCCAGCATAAGGAACCTTATGCATCTCTGAAAATATAAGGATTTTCAACTCTTGAACATTTGGCACATAGATTATGTGTCTATACATGAGGATCCCATCCACTCTTAACTCACAACCTTCCAAATTCTGTTGTGACATACCTTGCTGTAAAGTCATCTTTTTGTCCACATAACGTAGATCTTATTTGGCAACTTCCAAAATTCTGTCGCACAAATCTGTCTGGTACATGCCAATGGTTGTAGCATGCATCTCATGCACCTTCCTGCTAAGTGCGTTAGCCACCTTGTTCTCTTTTCCTCTGATATGCTTTCTGTCGAAGTCATACTAAGGAACTCTAACCACTTGTTTTTTCTAGCATTTAAACTTGGATGTCCAAACAAATACTTCATACCACAATGGTCTGTTCTCAGCTCAAATCTTTTACCCATGAGATAATGCCGCCACATCTTAAAGGCATGCACTATAGCTGCCAATTCTAAATCATGAGTAGCATAGAGCCTTTCATGCTCTTTCAAGTTTCAACTTCCTTCACTCGTAGCATACCACATGTCCATTCTGACACAGGACTCCACCTAGTCCTTCCTTGCATGCATTCGTGCACACAACGAAGTCTACATCTAGATCAACAATTCTCAAAATTGGCACACTTGTTAACAAGTTCTTCAAGTGCTGAAAACTCCTTTCACGGTGTGGAGTCCATTCAAATCGTGCACTTTTCTTCTACAAGGATGTGATTGGATGCAAAATCTTTGAAAATCCTTCAATAAGCCTTTTGTGGTACCCTGCTAGTCTCCTAAAGAACCTTACTTCTGTGACATTTCTTGGTGTTGGCCATTTATCAATGGATTTTGTCTTCGCTGGGTCCACAACTATTCCTTCCTCTGAAATGATATGACCCAAGTAATGAATCTGTCACTGATAAAATGAACACTTGCTCAGCTTTCCATAAAGCCGATGCTCCCTCAATACTTGCCACACCATCTTCAAGTATTGCTCGTGTTCTTCTTCGGACTTTGAGTAAATAAGAATGTCATCCAAAAATACAATGACAAACTTATCTAAATAACCTCTGAAAACTCCATTCATTAAGCACATGAAGACAGTTGGTGCATTTGATAACCCAAATGGCACCACTGTGAATTCGCAATGACCATACCTCGTTCTGAAGGCAGTCTTGTTGATTTCTTCTTCCTTAATTCTCACCTGGTGATAACCAGATCTGAGATCTATCTTGGAAAATATATGTGCACCTCTTAGTTGACCAAGCAGGTCATATATCCCTGGCAAAGGATACTTGTTCTTCATTGTTACATTGTTCAACTGCCTGAAATCGATAAAAAGTCTCAACGTACCATCCTTCTTCTTCACAAACAAAACGGGTGCACCCCAAGGCGACACACTTGGGCGTATATACCCTTTTTCAGAAGCTCTTCAAGTTGCATCTACAACTCCTTCAATTCTGGTGTACTCATCCTGTAAGGAGTTTTGGATACAGGTGTTTCTCCCAGCATCAGATTTATAGAGAAGTCGATATCTCTTTTCAGAGGCAATCTCGGTATCTCTTTAAAGACATCCTCGAATTCCTCTGGTACTGCGCAATCTTCAACACTTGGCACTTTATCCTTCCGTACCTCCTCCAAGTGCATTGCAAATACATGAAATCCTTTCCTGTAACTTTTATTCAATTGCAAGGATGAAATTTCTCTGATAGTCACAACTCTTGGAAATCCTTGAACTGTTCTCAAATTTCCTTGCTCATCCAAGCAAGTAAATGCCTTATTATAACAGTCTAGAACAGCATGATGCTCATCCAACCAATCCATACCAATGAGGAAATCGTACGAGCCCAAAGATATAATATTCAAATCATCCTTTGTGCACAGTCCATTCATCTCCATTGGACATGCCTTAACCATCTCACTAATTCTCCCTTTTGCTCATGTAGCTAACTGCACCAACCAAGGTTTCCCAACCTTGCTTCTTGGCAAATGGAATCTTTCCACCATCTTAGGATCTAAATAACTATGACTAGCTCAACATCTTCATCCTTTTGTGCTCATCGTCAATGGTAGGAGGCTTGATCTTATTCATTTTTCCCTATAGCTCGTCCACCCCAGTCCTTCTCATATGCTTTCTGACAAGAGATGGACTCGAATTATTGCACGTTTTCCGAAAAGAATGCTTACCAGAACTTCTTTCTTCTCTTCTTTTCTCATCATGAGACCTGCGACTTCTTGACCTACTAGACTTTGTCTCCTTATCCATTTTCTTTTCTATTATGTCCAGACTCTGCATCAATTTGACATTGAAGTCATCTTGTTGCTCCTTGGCTCTCATAAGCCTTTCATTATCAGCTTTATAACTTTGGACATCTTTTTGCAATCCCTTTATGGTTTCTACCAAGTTCATGCGCTCCTTCAATTTTGTACCATCGGCACCCAACCTGACATACAAATACCTGAATTCATCAGTGGGACTATAAGTCCTCTGCGCATCTTCCATGCTTTTAACCTTCTGTATTGAGTCTGTCTTGCTCTGATCGTTGATAATTTTGCAAAATGTGCAGACAATAAGATTTGTTAGACGAATTCATGAAACAACGTCATCAAAACTCTGCACCATCTTGTTAGAATCATTCCTGTCGAAGCTCATGCCCGCATTGATATTCAACACACACCAATGCGTGATGTCATTTTTTTAACTTGTACACCGCGTATCAATAATGCACATGCACCACAATTTTGTTCCACGCATACCCAAACCTTTAGTGCACACCCTACACCATTATTTACTTCATCATTCTAGTGCCACACTCCACAATATCATAAACTTAGCGTGCACATATGCACATTCTTACTTAATGCGCACCAAGGCCACGCTGAAATTCCAAATTCGGCCACTTGCCAGTCCGACTTTTGTCTTAAGTATAACTCAGCTCATGCAAGACTTAGTGTTGAAATTGGAGCTCTGCAACTTCGTGTTGACTTATGGCCCATACAAGTCTAGTGTTGAAACTTGAACCAATAGCTCTGATACCAGAATGTAACAACCCCAACCTCCCAGGCTGGGCCACATCACACAAATTCTCCCAACTTCAGGTCTGATACCACCGTGTAACATCATCCAGCTTATTATTGAACAATGTTACTCTAAAATTTCACTACGCAGATTCTACTTTACACACAAGTCCGTGTTGTTTAACTAGAAGTAATGTGCTCAACCCAAGCTTGAGTTGCGTCGCACAACTTATAATAGCGGAACCAACACTCTCCTTTTAACACAACCTTAAGCAACGGAAGTAATTCAATAATTGTGTGCACCAGCATACTGATCACACAGCACAACTATGTGCACAACCATCTAGGCGTCATGAGCCAATTCAGATTTCGCTATGCGCGGAGTCTATTTTCCTTTAATGCACACACAAATTCCAACCTCCTATGCACAAGGGCTACTTTCCTGTGCACCCAGCTACCCAATCCTCTTCTTGAAGACTCATAACCAAAATCACAAGATTAACTTAACAGGAAAGGCTATCATCAACTGACATACTCATGCACACCTACAAATACAAGCTATAAGCACCATACTTACATGTGCAAGCAACATTAAACAAAATAACAACAATTACTTATATGCGACTACATACAAGAATTAACCCATATCAAGCAAAGACAAATATGCACATAGTAAACAAGACAAGCACATAAAGAACACTTTGTCTTTTATGAAAGTCACCAACTGTATGCATAACTCAGACATTCCTCCCAGCCATAGACTCTATTGCCCATAACCTTTCAGCAACAGGTCACCACCGAGCTGGGGCTTAACTCCACCAGGGAAAAAAGGGTTCCTAGCGACAAGCTAAGGTCTGATTCACAACAGAATTGCTCAATCCAAGGTGCCCACTGCTACAACTAGCCTACAGTCTCTCATTCCCCACACACCTGTCACACCCAAAGAAGTGTGCCCCTTCTCTGCTCAACAATCCCTCAGCTGCCCCTCTTCCCTTCCAGAGTTACCAGCAACAGGTCGAATAGGAAGTCTTTGAGCCCGGCTACTAATGCTCAGTGCACCAAGGAACAATTCCCAGCCAAAATCTCACCTGGAGAGTATGCTCACGGGCCTGACAACCAGTTTACAACAACCAATCTCTCACCCAGAGAGACTACTCACAGTCTATCAACACATCTCTTCGACAGTAAAACTTTGATTACAGCTCTGCAACTTCTTACAAGCTTCTTGGTGCAGATAAGGTAATAATCGGATTTTCCATACAGTCTGACCCCCTTCTGCTCACGAGAGCCTAAAACATGAATAATCATTCCCCCAAATAATCATAATCATGCAATAATGCCCAAAATACACTAAGGTCGGCAATATATATTGCATGCCTTCCAGTTGACACTTGTCACCTTTAAACGTAGCTTTAAGCCACTTGGTGACCCATTCCCTACCCTCAGAAACTTAGTATAAATAATTATCCATAACTTACACTTTTTCGGAAATATTAATAAAATATTCCTCGCTTTTCCCTTTTTTCGGTGGAGTTGGCACCCCATCTCTTTTCATCTGAGTCTGTCTTCACGCAGCGATGGAATATTATATTAATAACCATGATTATATTTACATGGATAGGCGCACTGGCCTATCTGTGTCCCAGCTCACCAGCCTCATAATCACACAAGCTCTCCAGCCTCAAAACATATATAGCCATATATATATTGTTGATGTTTTGGTAGCTGCGGGAGGATCTTTCCCTCCTAGATGACCTTTCTTAGATGGGGAGAAGATTATGGAAACAAGAGATCCATTAAACAGATATTGAAATACCCTAGAAGAGAAGTCGGCCCAGAAGAATAAAGTAATAATGAAAAGACACATGTCCAGAGAAGAAGTCGGCCCAGTCTAGTGCCCAGGAAGACTATAAATAGAGGACGTCTTGGCTCATTTGTTCACTCACTCACACTCTCCCAGCTACACAGAAGCAAGGCGCAAGTTTGGAGGAGGTGACGCAGTAGCTGCAGCTGCACAATTTATTCTTGTTCGGTCTTATGTTATCTCTCTCTTACGCACTACTCCTTGAGGAGGTGCGCTACCTTTGTATGGTGTTGCTGCTATAGCTGGGGTGGTATTTCTAGTTGAGCTAGCACTTGTGCTAGGGTTTATCTGATCGGACTTGCTTTGTGAACAGAATCTATCTAAGTAAAGGTTAGTGTGCTCGGGACTAGCATATATGAATGCCTATGGTTGGGTGACAATGATGTGACATTGTCTATGGTTAAACGAACATACCAAAACTCCAATATATATACATATAGACACACACACACACACACACATATATTTATATCTCAACTCTGCACACTTCTTGGTCATTACCGCGCACTTACCCAAGTGCGCGCAACACTATGACATGTGCGGCCCCTGTCTTGATAACAACTCTTCGCGCACTTACCCAAGTGCGCGCAACACCAAAACCAGGTGTCAATGGCTCACTAGCCTATATATATATATATAGGCTATATACACATTACATTAACAATTAGTACCAATGGCTCACCAGCATATTTACAATTACAAAGGGTCCAGATTGGGGACATTACAAAAAAACATATCTTATTGAGCTTACGATTCATTATCCAACTTCAACCACTGATCCTCGTTCACACGCTTAATATATTAAGTGTTAGAATTTAAGGGCAAAAACAGTAGCTAGCTGAAACAGAAATATTTTATTTTAATTTCCAAACATTAGCTACTGTAATTTACAATCAGCAAGACATTAAAATTTCTGATGCATAATCTAATAGCATGAAACAGTAAATAACAAAACATTTACTTAAGTATTACCTTAGCTGAAACAAGGAACAAAATTACCTGATATGATGTTGTTACCTACCTTGATGTATGCTCAGAAAAAGCTTAAGGGATCATGGATCAAACCCTTAGGGTAGATCTCATCATGATCATTAGGACAATTGCCAAGAAGAACTTTTAGGGTAGTAGACCAGAAAACAAACCAACTGGCTGAAAATCAAAACCCCATGCCACTGTCAAGTAATAGGGCTAAAAGCAGAGCAACTCTGTTCAAATTAGGGCTGGAAAGAAGAACCCCAAACAGCATTAACAATTTCAGCCCACAAAAAAAAAAACTACTTCAAGATATCAGCAGTTCTAGAACAGCCCCAAGTCTAGTTCACAATAGTTTTAGGCTGCTAGCAGACAAGGTGAGGCAGCAACAAAGGGCAGCAAATTATCTAGACAGCAAGGCAACACCAGCAAGACACCAAGACAGCAAGGCGGCACCAGCAAGAGACCTAAACAACCAGGCGGCACCAACAAGACACCAAGACAGCAAGGCGGCACCAATAAGAGACCTAAACAGCAAGGCAGCACCAACAAGAGACCTAAACAGCAAGGCGGCAACCATAAAAACCGTCTACAGTTGGCTGAGAAGAACTCCTACAGGTCAGTGGCTGGTTGAAACAGTGAAGGCTGAAGGAGATAACCCCATGGCAGCGGGAACAGACCACACACACACAAGGGAGGAACTGAGCGACCTGGTCTAGAAGAGCCACAACCACTTAGCAAACTGATCAAGAAGAGCCACAGAAATACCTCAGTCCAAAACTCGGCTAAGAGAGTGTGTGAGTGAATGAGGCAAGTGAGGGATAAAACACTATTTTATAGTTTTAGGTAGGTAGGGTTAGGGCTAATCATGTTCGCTTACTTGCCATAACTTTAGGGTTAGGTTTAATACCTAACAATTAAACAAATAATATTTTAACATTTAAAATATTAAATGACAAGTCAAAAGTCAACAAGGAAATAAGACAATTCAAAGCGAGGGGTTTCAAAATAAAAGTGGCCAGCTTTTCTTTAGGAAGGAACCAATACCTCATCAACAAATAGGGGGGACATAACTCAAGTAAGGGGGTTTCATTAATAAACAATATGACAAAGTCAAGGGTTAAGTTCTTCTTTAATGGCAGATTTGTCCACATGAGTCCCGTGATATAACTTATAAGCTTTTATCATCCCAACATATGAGGATGGTTAATCATGTGATCATGCCCTTCTTCTTAACTGCTCCTAGGTCACATGGACCATCCCGGGAGAGAAGAAGGTCACACATCATCTTTGCTTGGTACTTAACCAAGAAATTGCCTGGTCCTAGACCAGGACACCCCATAACACATCTGGGGGCCCTAGATCACAACTAGGGTCTTATCCACCAAGGTACACAACCAAGGATCAATCCAAGCATCGAGCAAGGATTCCCTAGAACACATCCAGGGGCCCTAGAGCACATCTAGGGACTTATAAACTGCTTGGTCCTTGACCAAGAAACCTAGCAATACACTGGGGGGCCAACTAGGGTCTTTTGTTATGGCTCTAACTGCTTGGTCCCAAACCAAGAACCCCAGGAGTGTATTGGGGGCCCTCGATCACAACTAAGGTCTTTGCCATCCTCCTGGAGAATGGCTCTTGCAGCTACATTAATTTTAACATTAAGTACGACACTTCATATGAAACAAGTGATAATGTACCTCATGATGATGTTGGACCACCGTCTCCCAAAGACTATGTTGATTGGATGTGATGACCTTTGTTGATCAAGAGTGAGAGAGGCATCTCAGAGGGGTTATTGAGTTGCCATGAGTGGACATGCTAATCATTATCATCATATCAGTGTTTTCATTGCAAGCCATGAGACATGATCTCCTCTAATTACCTCTAGGCTTGGGGGGATAACAGTCCCTCAAAAGAAACTATCCACTATACATATGTTATACAAGACACTAAAAGAATATTCTTCTTCAAACTATAAACAAACAAAACATAATCCAATTCAAGAACATCAATTGAAAGCATTTGAAAGGAAATCGAGCCAACTCCTCCCACAAGATAAGTGGCATCATCACCAAGCTCGATGTTCATGCCTCCCTCTTGCTTCTGAATCCTACTGAATAAAGACCTATCATATGTCATACATATCAAAACACCACTATCCACACACCATCCAACACTAGACAATGTTAGACATTAAACAAGAGGTCATGGAAAAGGCAGTCTCAAACTGAGAGTTAATCTCGTCTACACCTGCTACAGTCCCAGCTACAACATGTTTCATACCCTTTCCCTTCTTCAACGGACACTGCTTGGCATAATGTCACATCTCATGACATCGGAAACATGTCACCTTACTCCAGTCCTCGTTTCATGTATCTATACCTTCCTTCTTCTTGAATCCTTTCTTGCTACCTTTATTTGTCTTCCCGACGAGGCCAATAGCCCCTTGTTTCTTCGAACAAGATTGCAATCTGATTTCTTCTTGCACAAGATCAACCCAAAGCTTTGGAAACTTTGGTATATTCCCTCCAGCACAAACACCCTGAACAAAAGGCATCCAAGAAGGAGCAAGTCCCTTTAAGGCAATGGGCACCAAATTTGATCCTTCATCATTGGTCCAATAGCAACCAAATGATCTTTCAGTTCACTAATCCTAGTCAAATAGTTCACCATAGTATCTATCGTGCTCATGCAAACGGCTAAAAGATGGTTTTGCAAGAGCATCTGTGGAGAAGCACAAGAGTTTAATATAAATCAACTAAAGCTTCAAACATGTTCCTACCCGTCTTTATCTGAAATGTGTGAGATGAAGTGATCCTTCACAGAATCACGAGTGACTCTCTTCAATTTGGCTTCCTTCTTCCAATGGGTGGCCCACCATCCTAGATCAGCAAGTTCTGGAATCTCCTTCTCAACATGCTCCCAAAGATCAACTTCCTCCATAAGTAATTGAAGTCTAAGCTTTTAGGGAACAAAATCGAAAGCTCCATCCAAACTATCAAATTCTTTGAGACCAAGAGACAACTTACACATACTAAACAAGTCTCTAGTGCACAAAATCAGCAGTATATGAGGTAGACAAAATGCTTGTAAGGTTCAACTACTTCTCCCAAGAAACCTACCGTATCACATCCAACAACCTCAAACAAGGTCAAGCACCTCTCCCAGACAATCTTTAGCTGAAATGCAAGCTCCCTCTTACACCTAGAGTGATCTCAGCCACAAAATCTCTAAAACAAAGTAGAAGTTTTTGAAAACTCAAGGTTTAATGCAAAACAGAAGATTCACCTCTTAACTAGAGGTTTCTTGAATCTTAACCCTGTGAATTTTCAGCCTTAGGGCAGTTATGAAATAGAGAACAAAATAGCAGCAGAAAGAGATAAATATTGCAATTCATAACAATCCAAGGAGAAAAGATACCAAAGTGACTTGATAAGTTTCATCCCTCTAGAGAAATTTTATTATGCATAAACCAGATCTGAAAACTCACTTGTACAGCAGTTATAACAGCAGTAAAACAACCCTTTAACTTCTTTAATTGTGATGTCAAATCACTATACAAAATTTCCCTTTACTTGTGCCAAATCAGCAAGACATATATAGCTGTAAACCTAGGTTACTGGATCCGCGGGGTCTGGATACTGGATCCGCAGATCCATGTTTCAGATCCGAATCCACCCAGAACCGCGAGGGATCCGCCAGCGACGCGTTTCCGAATTTGATGGAAACGGATCCGCTATCCGAGATACGGTTCGAGGTGATGGAGACGATTCCGCCCTGTCCAGAAATGGATCTCGTCGTCCAGAGACCCCACATGCACGGATCCCAAAAAAATTTATCTCGGGTTTTGCTTAGCCGTTGTTTCGGGGTTTTACCTCCGGTTTCAGTTTGCGGTTTTAGGGTTTACACTGCGGCGGACATGAGTTATAAATCATACCCCACAGCGACCCCACTTCAAGGCACTGGACAGCAAGAAGAACCGTAACTGTTGGTTGTATAAGTAGAATTTCAACAAGGTTGACTTCTTCATTACCTAAGGATTGATAATTGGTTGGGGTTGACTTCTTCGTTTCGTTACCTAAGGATTGGGAATTAGCTACGGGTTAAATCTTTCTCCACTAACTAGAAGAATTGGTAGATTTGTCACCTCTTCTAGCAAGATACGACATTGGGATATTTTCCCTGAAGAAGAACAGTTGATAGAATCATTTATGTATATGGGTCTTTTATTACCAAGTCCTAGTAAAGTTTTTTGACCATGTACAATGTGAGCTCATAGTTTTGTAATAATGTTTTAGTCTTTATCCCTTCGATAAATTTTACGATGCCACCCATGTTAAGTGAGGCCTCAAATAGATACCCAATGTGTTTCAATTAACTAGCTAAATAAGAGCCTAATTACCCCATAAAGATAACTTGGGCCACAAGTTAGGGCTTCAGTCCCTCTTTTGTATAAATAGAGGTTTCACCCCTCTCCAATAATCAATCTTATCTATCAATGAAATACTACATTTCTTCCAATAGAGAATCTTGCATTGGAGAAGTCTCCATCCAACATTTGGAATCATAGACAAATTCTATCTTTTGGGTGTGCAACGGCCTTCAACTTTATATTTTGATAAATGCTTGTGCTCTTGATGACCTTTTTCTGTTATTTCTATTGCTTTTGTTATATTTCAGGGTTAGATGCACATTTGGTTCTGCTAGAAATGCCATTTTGAACACAAGCATGCAACAAATTTACTTCCATAAATAAAAATGTTGTGTTTAGAGTTCTTCAAATAGTGAATTAAATCTGATCTCTAATTTAAACTATTCTATTTTATTATTGCTTTGTTTGATGAACATTGTAAGCATTGGCTTCTTTTCTTTGGCATTCTTTTGACTTGTAAAGCAGAGACTAAAGGTAAATTCTCCATATAGTTTGATCACTTTACCTCTTTGTAATTGTAGTATGCTTTACCTCTTACAAAAATGCTTCAGCTGCTTTCAAGTTTTCAAGAGTTTGCTTCTTGCTAGTTGAGGAATTATTTTTTCCTTTGTAGACTAGATTTGTTATTTTTGTATGTTCTTGCTTTTCTTCATCTTGATATTGAGGTGTTTAATGTCCCCAATTTCTTTGGTTGTTATTTTGGTTGTTGGGCACTAGTTTGTATAATAGTGGCTTTTGTACATGAAGAATTTTATGTATTTTCTTCTGAATTTTTTTATTTGAAAGGAGGATTCTTTCTCAAGTATGGTTCTGTGTTGAAAGTTGTGCATAAGATATGAGGACTTCTTTCCCCTCCCAAGTACACCCAGCCAAGCCCTCTCAGCCCTGTTATCGTGCAATCTGTACTTGCCCAAAGCCCAAGGCAAATAAGGGAGATTGGCATAAACAATGGGATATCCTATCACTGTCACCTCAATAGGAAATCCCCTCTTTTTAGGGAAGGATGCAAGTCCAACCCAAGGGAGGCGTCCCCAGTGACCTAAAGGGCTGGGTAGGCTAAAGATAAGGATGAAGAAGTACCCCCCCTCTCACCGGTCACTCAAGTGAGATCTTTCACAAGGTAGATGTCCAAGAAAATGAGGCAAATGGAATGTGATGAAGTGTACCTGCCCAAAACAAGACAACAAAGAACATATAAGGCAAATACAAGTACAAATATGATATTTTGGCCTCAAAAGACAGTGAACCAAGTGAAATTGTACTAGCTGATATGAAATTGCAGCAATCAATAAGTTTACAACAGCAATTAATAAAATGTAACAGCTGCAATAAATACTCCTCAGAAAAGCTTGAAAAGACAATGACAAGACAGCTTTTACTATGTAGAATGAAAATAACTTGTCACAAGCAATTTCTGAAATGATTATCTAGCAATTAATGTCAATTATGAAGAAAATTTGCTGCTATTGGATGGTTATAGCAAGACTTTTATAACAGCAGCAATACAATTAGTTAGTTTAGCTAAGCTAGGGTTAGTATTAGTTAGTGGAAGCTTCAAAGAAGAGAGTATGAGAGTTGTTTGGTCACAATCCTTCACAAGAGCAAGTAGACAAGTGCCTTTTGGGCTATGGAGTCTTTTATAACAACAAATAACTTGGAGAATTTTAATGATTATACTTGTCTAAAGATAAATGAGGTGAAACCTTGAAGAATAGCACCTTAAGTCTTCAAGGATCCAAGGCCTCAAGGGTAAATTCAGCTAGAGAATGGGCTCTTCTAGGCTCTAGTGAATTTCTCCTTCCTTATATATTTTATGCAATCAGCCTCTAGAAAAGGACTTCTAAAGTGTTAGCACTTTAGGGCTCTAGAAGCCTTAATCTAGACAAAAGGTTCTTAACGATAAGTGGCAAGATCAAGAAGGAAGAAATACCTTATGTTCCTTCTCCTAGGGTTTCTTAGCAAGCAATTTCATAATCTTCAATATGAATAAGTAAAATTGACCACAAACATTTAATGCATAAACAAATTGCAGCATTTACTTAATTCACCAAGAATAATCAAGCATGAAAAACCCTAGTTTGCAGAGATTACCACCAAAATAACCAAGAAATATCATAACCAAGTTCCTCCAAGCCTAGCGCATGAGCAAAAGACACCATAAACTCAAAAATAGCATAAATTTCAGCCAAAGTATGCCACTAGGGAGAAAATTTCAATCCTCCCTCTTGTGAGAGGAGAGTTATCTTGAAAAAATGAATTTATCCAACCATATTTATATGGAAAATCCTGGCTTAAATACCCAACAGTTGTGTCTTTTCACAGTTTTGAGCCTACATGTCAATTTGCTCATTAATATTAAAAATCAAATCAATTCTTTACAAAATGACCCTAACAAGGGTGACGTTAGCCTCCACAAAGGTGACATTAGGCTGGAGAAGCATAGCGCTAGGCCTCCAAAGGCCTTGATCCTCGTCCACATGTGCCAACATCATCGTCAATACCTCCTCCACCAAAACCAGCCCTAGGTGACGTCATGGGCTAGTAAGGTGTCCTCTGGGCCTCCAAAGGCCAACGTCCAAGTGGGAGGAGGTGGAAATCCATCCTAAGGTCATGTCAGAGTGCCTCCAAAGGCAATGTCCTCTTCCTTCATTGTGCAACTGGTCATCACGATCTTGCCCCAGGCATGGGATCTCTACATGCATCATTGGGCTTCAAGCCATCATGAAGGTCCGAACTAATCATCTCCTCATGAATACATGTTCACCGGGCAAGGTTCTGCAAAGGAAAACAAGTACACCCTCCAAGGGTCCATGAGTCACAAGTATCATAGCAAGTAAGCCACATCTAATAATCAAACCACCGAACATGTGCATCAAACCCCCCTTTTCAAACTAAACAATTGCTCAAAGGCGTTACACAATTTGTCAAATTTAGGTGTGGGAGGAGTGTCAAGGCATCCTATTAGGTCAATCATTTCCCAGGTCCAAGGTGTTTCCCAAGAGAAACCTATCTAAGCCATGTGTGCATGTGAAGTGGAGTGGGGTGAAATTTTGGGCATGGGGTTCATGACATACAAGGGTTTGTATTGTCTCATTTATGGGTGCCTTTGTAGAGGGTGAGTTTCCCTTCGTCCGTGATGCAACATTTTTCCAAGCCCATTTATTGCCATTAATTAATTAAGGTCCAAACATTGGGTACTCCCTGTGGTTAATCAATTAGCTTGGGGGTCAGTACCACAGAGTCACTTGAAGGGAGAGGTACACGGAGTGCCATGGGGGTATAGTCTAGCTTGTAACGCATTTGTGTAGATCTCTCAACAAGTGGGACACCTATAAATGTGAAATTTTGCTTTTGCAAGTCTTGTGCTTTTAAGAGATAACGGTTCAATGTTTCTCAAGACCTCTTGGGCAAGCATCTGGAAGGTTTTATGATTTGGCTTTTATCTTTTGCCTGCTACTTTCCCCTCTGGGCCTTTAGCCCTTTCTTCCCATGAAATGAGGTACAGTCCCTTCTTGGGTCAATACACCCGAAAATCCCAAAAGATAAGGAGACGGAAGGAAAGAAGTATGGAAGGTGATAAGTATGATCAGGAATGGACGATGACTCTTCAAAGGAACCCCCTAGTAGCACCGTATTCCCAAGGGTGACCAACTTACTAGGACAAAATGACACCCACCAGGGTAAATAAGGCAAAGAGTATAAATTCCAAGCAAACGTTCTATAATCAAGAAAGGTCCTTTGCAACATGTTCAAATGCTTCAAATATTAGAGTGATACTTACCCTGATACCCGGACTCATTACCTCATGGAGCAAGACCCATTACCCTCTGGGACCAGGCCAATGTCGTGGATGTTGTTGTTGATGATGATGTGTAGAATGCATCAATGAGAAAAAAGGGCCCTCTGGGGCTATGCTTTGTGCATCTGGCTCTCGGCACTCCATGTCTGCAACCTGTGGGCCTCGAGACATAATCTCCTTAGTTACCCCTAGGTTAAGGGTAACAAGCCCCAAGCACTCCCCAAAGGACATTATCAAGCTTTGCATCAGCTCCTTTATAGTGATAGATGATAACAAGGACATCTATACTCCCTTTCTACGTATACCTCTGATATATATAATATATACCGTATATACAGTATATATATAAATTATATAATATATACTGTATATATAGTATATACTATATACAAAATTATATAAGATATATTGTATATATTATATAATTTATATATATAATATATACTATATATACAGTATATATTATATATGTACTAATATATATAATATATATCAGTATATATTATATAATTTATATAATATAATACACTGTATATATAATATTTATTATTATATATATAATTTTCTATATAAGGGGAAACTCTGTCCGTTTTGGGCAGATTTGGACTTTTCGGGACCCCGGGGAGCACCATCTTGATCAATAAACTCACTGTCAACTTTGTAAACACTTGTGACCCCCCTAATGAATGGTCACAAGTCATCCCAAAAAAGAGTTTTGTAATTTCATTAATAAAATTAGTGGGGCTTCAAGCCCCCACTCTTCATTCCCCCAACAAGGGAACAGTGTTTTGGTGATTGTCTCAATTCCTGCAATTTTAGCTTAGATTCAATTTTCACATCTAAGTACAAGGTAAAACTAATTTTATGATTCATCATAAAGCACTACAGCTTTAGTTAGATTTCAATTTGGCAAATAAGCCCGTCCCCTCAGCTCCTCGCAAGAGGCTGGACAGTGTGGACAGTAGCTTAATTAGAAAACATTTGCTTTTCAGTATTTTGTTTTTTGTTTAAAATAAACCTTCCCCTCTGCTCCTGGTGCATGTTCCTGACCCTTCTAGTTGCAAGCTTGCCTCAACCTTCTAGAAGTAAGTTTCAAACACATCGGGTTGGTCAGTGCGGATTAGATTATTTAGGACAATGATCAATCTTTAGGAGTTATTTCAATTTTCTGGTATGGAAATGTAAGAGAATTTGTGTAAGAAATCTAGTGGGAACTTTGAGCTCTAGGTTCTCCCTGTCGGATCTCCCACATTTTCTTGATCTTGTGTGAAAAATCAAAGGGATATTCTCCATGTTGGATATTCGGCAAGCTCAACCTCCATCCCAAGAAATATCCTCTTGGAGGTCACATTTAGATTAGTTTTATTTCCATGCAATCATAATCATATCTCACTAACTTACTTTAAAACTTTTGAAGGCAATATCACAAAGCGTGCGTTTCATTCAGCAGCCCACAATCTCATTAAGGCACTGGTCTCATTATTTACACGTATCTTTGCTACAATTTCATATGCGCAATAGTTTACTTTCATTCATTATATTTGTGATTGTCTAATAAGCTTGTGGTTTATTACTTGCAAATAATTTGTATCCTTTATCACATTTTATGCAAGTATTTTATGTATTGAATATCTCTTTACATCAAGCTTTTATCTTATGAATGAATGAATGAGTATCATATACTGCTAGTGTAAGCTTTGCTTTGATATACTTGTCTTTACTTGCAATAAAACTCCTAGAATTATTCTTTTGCTTATATTAGCTTAAGCCATAGTATTTTGTTAGGGACTACCCCCGTTGGCTTCGCTAGCAGTTGGCCTAGACAGAGAAGTCGAGGATCAGGTGACAACACCTTGACTCGATACTTGCCCTCAAGGACACACCAAGTGGATTGAAGATTTCTTCCACATCACCCAGGTGTGTATAAAGGCAGCAACACACCCTACTTCATTGACTTGGCATGATATATTATTCTATTTGAAGAAGTTATTCTTGAGGAGCACCCTTGCACATGGAGAGGAAGATGACATGTGGCACCACATGCATTTAGCATATTATCTCTAGCACTTCATTTAGACATTTTAGTCCTAGGTTTCCCACTTACGCATTATTGTAATATTTTCTGATATTTTCTAGTATTTTCCTTGGAGAACAAAATAAGGAAAATACTATTTTATTGTAGAAGAGAGTTGATCTCAAAACCTATGTAAGGGTTTGAAACTTTTATCTCTCCTTCATTTGGCATGTTGGATTTTGGAGAAATCCATTGGAGCTGAATGCAATATTTTTTGAATTTGTTTGGAGGATCTACACAACTATCTTGTGGGTGAGGACATCTTTCATACTTTTATTGCTTCTTCCCTTATTGTTGTAATATCTTGACATATGCTCATTGAGTGAGAATCTGGTATACTTCTTCCAATTTCTCTTTTATGTTATCAATGGAGTTTTGCTTATGATTGCATTTCTCTCTCTACCTTTGGATGAATGCACATTACATAATTCCTGATAGCTATAATATCGAGTATTGGATGTTATCTATATATGTAATATCCTTAGACATAGTTTCTGTAATTTGGTACAGCAAGGAGAGATTGCAATTAGCTTGTACTTTTCATCTATATTGAACCTCTTTCCACCATTACGATAGCCTCCCATTTGAGCCTTGTTTTGATCCCATGCGCCCAATGGATAAGGCACTAATCTTCAGTCCACCATCCACTTTATTTCCTTAACTTTTCAAATCTGTTTTGTTGGAATTTACTCTTCATATCACCTTGCACTTCATAGCCAAAAATTCCTGCAATCCTGTGATAGGGAAGGCCCCCTTAAGCCAGAGGAGAGCCAGCCTAAAGTGTGAAAAGGGTTGGTGAGGTGATCCTTCTTAGTTCCTCCAAAGTCAGTCTTGAGCTTTTGGGACTTTATCTCTATATAATATAAATAAGGGTTTGAGAGGTAACAGGTTCATAATAAGCAAATATATATGATACACTAAATTAAAGAACGACTTCCTCTTGCAAACATAATTGAAATAATGTGATTACTAATAATTCTAAACTGTGCAGATTTCATATAGCTATAGAATGCCAAATGTCAGTCAAATTAGAGAAATTTGGGGTCAAGAAGTAAGTCATTGTAACAGATGACAGCAACAATTCACTTTGCAGAGGGAAAATATGTGAGAAGAGTGTAGAAATACACCCTAGATATAGGGTATTTTCTATTTTACTATTACCACCCTTCAAATTTTCCTTGCCTCAAGCAGTGTTGCAAAACTCATACTTGGGAATTACTCGGTTAGGCCCCCAAATCATTAACTCCAGAAAAATATCAGGAAAAAATTGGTTGCAACAGCTAAAAATCAATGAACATTAAAAAAATGCATAAGTTCTAATTTTTTCAGACATATTAAAGGATTCTTTGACGCAATGTAAATATCATGTTTCACCATCAGTTTATAGATATGTTCTAGAATAGAATCAGTTATTCTGCATTTGAATATTTCTTCTCTACTCTCTGTACTTATATGTCTAAGATCTCCAAGCACCGAAATCCAGCATGTAGTCAATTTTGATCTCTAAGTAGCAAAAGACAGTGTAGTCAATTTTGATGTTCTATTTCACACTTATCCAAGCTAATCCAACACCCCTCTTAGATTACTTGTCAACATGTTGCCCAGTCTAGTATGACCAACTTTAACCCATCACTTTGCTCCAAATATTTTATATGCCTACATTATCCTGTAGTTATGGTTCCTGGATGTTATAGAGAGAAAGAAAAGATAAATTTTATTAATGTCCACAAGTGACCAAAATAGGTCAATGGGACCGTCAAATGTTTGTTCACAAACCTGAGAGAGTGAACAAGATCCCAAAACCCAAACTTTCTAAATCCAAAACAGTGTTATTGGAAAGAACCAGCTAACCCAAAACTCAAACCTGAGATTTTTAGCACAGGTTCACAATATTGTTCTTATGAAGTTATGTGATTTATCTTTATTCGTTGCCACTATTTTTAATCTTCCATTTGCAAGTTCGGATTGAGTAGGTATGATTCGGGTTCTTTTAACACTAAGCTATCAGTTTCTTGTCTAAAAAACTATATGTGAAACCTTCTTTATGTGAGAAAGAGAAAATACATTCTGACACCCGCAAGTGACCCAATACAATCAACAGGACTGATAAACACATGTATGGTCAACATATTAACAGTGGATTCCATAAACTATCTCCACCCTTGTCTGAAAGAATATGGAAAGAATTGAACAAATATGCAACTATATTGCTAAGAATAGATTGCTTTTAGAAGTACCTTGCTCTTCTGCACTCTTATACGTGTTCTTACTCCAATGTCTTCATCTCCTTTAAGCTGCATTTAAGACAAACAGGACTCCTTTTGGAAATGTTAGTTACAAACAAAAGATATTACCATATCAATACCAGATACAAATCAATAGCTCATTGAAAAAATGAGATACTGCAGGGATGTCGGGCTTACAGACTTTATTTTCCCAGCAGAACGAATTTCAAGACGGAGTGATGCAAAGAATTTCAAAGCAATGCCCCCACTAGTAACTTCCGGACTTCCGTAGAATACACCAATCTGTAAGCAACACAGTTGTACCTTTTACAAAATCCTAGACTGCGAAGTATCAATCAAGAGAAAGGAAAGGACAAGAAGAGCACCTGACAAGCAAAAAGTTAAAACAAAGATAAATAGGAACATAGTTCCAATAAAATAAACCTGTCTCTAACCCAAGGGGTTAACTCCACCAGTTGTCGCCAATGTTGCTGGGCATTTGGCTAGTTCCACGCCAGCACGTGCCCAGTTCTAATCCCCCTGGGTGAGGCGCACTAGTCTACACCGACAGGATTACTAAGGATGCAATCCACAAATGTGGCGAAGCATCCCTTGGGTTTCCCTGTGGGGTTTTCCTTGGGGGTTGTAAAATAAAATGAAACAAAAAAATTTTAAAAAAAGACGACTCTACCTTATGTCGAATTTGGTTGAGAAATATGAGAGTACAGCCAGCTTTAGAAGCATTGCCTGACATTTTACGCAATGCTTGGCTCATGAGACGTGCTTGTAGACCAATTTGCAGTGTCCCTATTTCCCCCTTGAACAACCACATTTATGCAACTGATAGTTATTAACAAATCAAAATGTAATTTTAATCACTCTGCTCAGAAAAAAATGAATATAATAGCACTACTTACTTCAATTTCAGCCCTGGGGGTCAAAGCGGCAACAGAATCAATGCAAATCAGATCCACAGCTCCAGACCTGCACATACGATCAGCAGCTGAGGCAAACACAAGTTAGATCAAATATAGTAGATTAGAGATAATATAGTGTCATGGAAGAAAAACAGAAATTGGTTTTCCACTCTAATGTCAGAACTAACAAACAAAAATTTTCATTCTTGATGAATACAACATGGGAAGAAAGAAACTTACTTTTAAGCAATTATGGTCAAACATTGAAAATACATATTTTAAAAAAATGATATTAAAATCAAAAGTAAATCTCAGTTGAAAGAAATCTGAGTGCTTAGGTTTCAAAGAAGAGCCCTTGCATTTGGAGCCTTGCTAGTGGACGACATCCCCTTGGACCTTGACATGTATACCCTGGGAGTGTATCGTTTCACATGTGTGAGCTTACATGTGATTATTGTAAGTTGCTTGTAAGGGCATCAGCCCACATATGTGTTCTTGGCCTCCCTCACCTCTCATATATATAGGAGGCGAGAGTCCATTCACACATTCATTATTGATCATTCTTGTGAAGAGATGTGATCAAGTGTAACACACCACTTCTCCTCTCTCTCTTGTATCTTCTATTGTACTTGATCTCTCTGTATCTCTTGGAGTTGCTAAGGATTCTTGAGCTTCTTGGAGTATCTTGAAGACTAAGGTTAGGGTTTCATCCCTTGGAGACTTGGAGATTGGGGTTTTCAGATGAAACCCTAGGTTGTACTTGGAGAAGAAAAGAAAGAGAAGGTGTCTTGCCTTGGAGGACATGCTTGTGTGATGTATGCTTGTTGGAGCTCCTTGGCGCAAGCTAGGCTTTTCTTGGTTTTCCCTAGCTAGAGTTTCGAAGAGCTAGTGGATTGTACTAGCCATGTGATAAGGTTAAGGTATGCAAATGAACTTCATCTTTATACATATTAATGAAACTTTCAGCTGTTCCATACTTGTGTAATTGCATATTTTCAGCCATCTATATTCTTCAAGTTTGTAACTTCTAGCTCTATATGTCTTGCTGATTTGACATAAGTTAAGGGCAATTATGTTAAGTGATTTAACATTGTAATTGAAGAATATAGGGGAATGTTTCCTGATGCTTTTACAGCTGTAAAAAGCGTTTTCAGATCTGTTATATGCATGATAAGATTGTCCTAGAGCGTTGAAACTTATTGGTGTTGAAATATTGTAACTACGAAGTATATTCTACTTATTACTGAGTTATTATTAAATAGATCAATCCCCTTTTGTGGATTGATCATGTCGGGCTTTGTATATGACCAAATCCCCTTTTGTGGATTGGTCAAACCCTAATTAAATTATGCTAATTGAGAAGTCGGCTCCTAGGGCTAATTAAAGTGGTTTTAGCCACTAATTGAAGAAGTTGGCCCAGCTTGGTGAAAAGACACAACCCTACTGCCTAGCTGCTAGTATAAATAAGAGAGGATGATGCCTCATTCTTACACTCACTCAAGTCACTCATCTAGTGCGCAAGTTTGAAGGAAGTTGCAGTTGCCGGAAGAAGAAGAAGAGAGAAAGGCGCATTGCTCAGTGTTGGATATTCTCTAGTGTTTGGTTTATTATCTTGGCATTGTATTGGCAATCTATATTAAGGAAGTTTTTGTTGGGTTTTCTCCCCCATGAGGGTTTCCCAGGATAATTGTTGTGTACCTTGTGATTGTGTTTCTTTCAGTGATCCTGCTTATGCTATTATTATCTAGTAAATTGGAAAGAACTTAATAGAAGCTCTAAATTTAAAATGGTATCAAAGCTTGATTGAATAGAGCACCTTTCACTGGGTAACCAAAAACGTCACTACTGTCGTGGAAGAGAATTTCAGCCTAAAAACTATCTAGGGAAGTGTGCCCTAGCCTAGCAAACCCATTCACACCTTGAGCGAACCTTTTCAGTGGCCAGAGCCTTCGAAAAGTGAAACCCTAGTTTTTGGTTGGTACCAGAAAACCAGGAAACCAGAACCAGTACAAGAAGTACGAGTCCAGAATGGCACAGGTCAAGTTTTAATGGGTAAAACTTGAAATTTTTGAAATCAGACTGCTCCAAACTACTTGCCTCAACCTAGTGCATCTAGTCCCTGGATCAGAATTCCAAAATTTGAAAGTTGAAAAATTAGGGTTTCCTCATAAAACCCTAAGTTGATATTGCAGTTGCAGTTACAGTTGCAGTACCAGTTGCAGTGAAAGCTTTTGTGAAGTGTTAGGACTGTTGTGTTATTGTTCTAGTGCACCTTACCCTAGCACGATACTGTCAGAGGTATGTACATACATGTGTTTAAAATGCATTATTATTCTAAAGAGTAGTTGCAGGAGAAGGGATCTTTTGTCATAAATCTAGAAAGATCTCAGATCCAACACATTCAGAGGAATAATGCACCTCAGGTTTGATTATTTTATATGTATCTATTCGTTATGACATTATCTTGCCATCTAGGTTGTATGTTGAAGTTATGAACATCATACTAACCCTTGGTCAAATTAAAGACAACGCATTAGATTGAGATTAGGGTTTATTCTCTAACTTAGACTTCTGTCAAGATAGCATATTGTCTTAGGACAGAGGACAGGTTGAAGAAAGCACTTGTCATCTTGAGTGAAGGAGACTTGAAAGAAAAGCAACACACTCATTCTTGAGGACAAGACTCCAGGTTCCAGGTTTGATTGATTAAGTTCATAAGATTCAAAGTTGCACATGACAAGTTGATAACTACCTCATTGCAAGTAAACACCATAGTTGTGGTAGCAGTCTTTGAAAAGTATTATACTTGGTAGCATGTGAGCACATTGCGATAAAAGCTTATTGTAATCATTTACCAGATACAACTAACATCTCCTCCAGGAGACACCTCTTGTGTTGATTCCCATTTACCATGGAGGAACGTTTGATCACAACACTAGAAGAGTGTTGATCTCATTTCGTAGTGTATTTCTTACTTTTGATCTTTGTTTCAGGCAGGTCCCAAGTAATAGCTCTAAAGGAGCTACTGTGATGATTGTTCTCATTGTTGTTTTATTATTATAAAGAGTATTATTCTTGTTTGTCGTTGATCTTGTTCCGAGCAGGTCACAGGTGATAACCTTGATGAAGCTATAGTGAAGGTTGCAAAAGGCAACAATTTAGATGAGACATGAAGCAGACTATGTACATGACCATATACATTCATGTACCAAAGAAGATGAAGAAAAAGCTATCTTTTGAGATCAAGAGTATCTCATATGGAGATTGATTGTAAGGAACAGAAGGCTCCAAAGATGACCGAACATTAGAACAAGAACTCACAGTAGATTTGTTCAAAGGATAATGAAGCCACCTTCACTTGAAGTTGAACTCGTTTGAAGTCTGACTCAGCTTTTCATATTAAGATTCGGTATTCAACACCAAGTATATCCTGTAAGAAATGATGAAGTCCTTGTAGACTCGGAAGAAATCAAGATTCAAAGTCAGCCTGATCTCAGAAAGGATCAGATGAAGAGACATCTTCCAGGACTGGGAGACAGATGCCATAAGAAGACTAGACCATAGCTTCAGAGACTTCTAGCAGATATGAAATCTCCTGGGAAAATTCCCTTGTTTCAGTGACAGAGAAGGAGGCCAGTCAGAAAGACTAGGATATGGATTTTTTCGTGAGACTAGAAGGGAAGTCAGTGTTGACTTCCAAGATTGATCTAATAGATCAAGCATGTTGCAAATGTACAAAGACTAAATTGTGTCCATAGGATTCTCCCAGCAAGAGGGAGAAGACTATGACGAGACACTTACTCCAGTAATTGAAGAAATAGTTCCAGTATTCATGAAGACAACCAGAACAACCATGATTCATATAAAGTATAGGATGCAGGGAGAGAAATCCCCATATTTAAAATTGAGTGGCAGTTGGTGTAGTGCATTAGTCAGGCCGTGGAGACACGACTACAATAGTAGATAGAGTTACCTCTATGAAAGAAGAAGAGTTATTTTCAGTATCATTTATTGAGCCACTCTCAGTGTCAGAAGAAGTTGTTGCTACTCTCAGAGTTCGGCAAGTTACAGTGATTCTCAGCTTCTGAGAAGCTGCAGGTGCAGAATCCCAGTCCCAGAGGAACAAGTTGTAGAGAGAGTAGAAGACATACTCTCAGACAATGAGACAGATAGTGCTTTCCAAAAAGCACATAGAGATAGCACATGATTGTGCATACTAAGTTGAAGCTGAACAAGTGTACCAGGTTGGTACAATGAGATGTGAAATTTTAGTTTAAAGTTGAAGATAGAAGACTCATGTCTACAGATTGAAGAAACCTCTATACAGATTGAAGCAAGCTCCCAGAGCTTGATATGGCAGAATTGAGTCTCCTGATGAGCTTGGGCTTTACCAGGAGTAAAGTTGATTCTAACCTTTACATCAAGGTTATGAATGATGAGGCAGTTATATTGTTGTTGTATGTGGATGATTTATTCTTTACGGGAGAAGAAAAGCTCATCATAGATTGTAAGAAGAAGCTCGTTGTAGAATTTGAGATGTAAGACCTAGGCCTGGTACATTATTTCTTAGGTCTTGAAGTTTGGTAGAGCCCAGAGAAGATCTTCCTTAACCAAGGGAAGTATGCAGTTAAAATACTGAAGAGGTTTGACATGTTGGAATGTAAAGCCATGAACACACCCATGGAAACAAAGTTGAAGCTCCTGGTTGACACTTCGTCAGAATTGATTGATGCTACTTTGTACAGATAGATTATTGGTTCATTGATGTATCTGACGAATACGAGGCAGCCAGGCCAGTTATATTTTTTTTGTAAACACCTTGAGTCAGTACCTGGTAGAGCCCAGACATGTTCACCTTGTTGTTGCAAAACATGTGATGAGATACCTTAAGGGATGTTGTTTCAGTCTAGGGTCAGCCATGACTTCATGGCAAAGTAGGAAGCAATCCAGTATTGCTCTCAACACGACA
>ML789507.1:632062-649330 GCA_009831015.1 Picea engelmannii | reverse complement strand
GACTCTAGATCTCCAACCACCTACTTGGAAATTATCGCTAAGCCATCCCTACTCTTTATCTCCTTGCCAGGCCAACATATTTAAAAAGAATATCCAGACTCCAGATCTCAAACCAATGGATTATCAACTAAAGTTTGGGCTTTGGGCTCTTGGACTTCAGTTTACATTTGGTAGAAATGACCTTAAAGAGCCATTGCAGAAAAACCCTTACGAAAATATTGATACAGACTTTGATCAAATCTAAATTAAATTCATGTAATGTGAAGAGTGTTCTCGATTGCAAAACCAATGCTACAAACTTATTTGCAAACTTCAAACCCTTTGGAAGGAAGAATTTAAAATTCGGTCAAATTACACCAAAGATGGAACATCAACATATCTTGGGCATAAAATTCAAATTGTTGGAAATATTTAGGGCAAAAATTAGACAATCCAAAAAATATTGTCCTGAACATTGAATCAGTGATAAGTTCTGTGCTGGGAGCCTGTCACTTCAACGGGGATTTTGGAGGGAATGAGTTAATAAGGAACAAATTCAAGAGCCCATTTCTTTTTGGCAAGCAAAGTATATGCAACAAGTACCTTCAATTCAAAGCAATTATGGGAATACCTTTCCTGATGGTTAACTGGGGATCAGTCAGATTGACAACGGCCAGGCTAAATTCGGCATATTTGCTGCAACCATGTGGTAATGTAGCGGAATCCGGCACATCCAGGTAAATAGACAAGTAGTCCACGTTGTTCCCTTTGGGAAATATTAACAGACGCCTGCACCGTGACAAATCCAAAAATAAATTAGCTACAAAAATATAATTAGCAGCCCACTTCAATCAATCGTATGAGGAGACAACATCTGAAACACTCGTACCATTTATGACCTCCAACTGTGAAAATATCGGAGTAGTGCCTTTCTGCATTCAAGCTGGAGAAATGTTCAATTGCCCACACACACGTAAATTTGTCAAACTGGATAATCTCCGTTACTCTCACGGTCTCGCTTTGTGCTGTTAGCAAGTAAAAGCCCACAATCAACAACCAGCAACCAGAGCGCGCCCACAAATTTTAGAATTTTCCAAACCAAAACAAGAATAGGATGAGTAAAGTGTACCATGTTCCATGGTTTTTAGAAGTCGGGGTTTACTCCTGGGTGATAAATGCATTGTTAATGTCCGGATAGGTGCAGCGTTTTATAAAGGTACCGTTCGTGCTTTTTTTTCTAGGTGTAAAGTCTAATAAGGTATCTTAACATCTGAGATAAGTGTACAGCTTAGTAAGGTATCCGTTAATAGTAAAGTTATAAAAAAAATCCATAATATTTGGGGATAGGTGGATCCTTAAAAGAAAAGGGAAAAAAATACATAAAATCAATATTTGGGATAGGTGCATGGTTGTAAGAAAAGAATCCTCAATGCTTCAAGGAGGGTTAAAGTTCAAATCTACCCAACATTAAGATGAGGGCTAAATCCTAAATCTATTTAAGATTAGGATGAGTAAAGAAGTATATTATGTTTTATGGTTTTTTTTTTAGATATTGTAATTTAAATCTATTCCATATTAGGATGAGTAAAGAAGTATATCATGTTTTATGGTTTTTTTTAAATATTGTAATTTATAATTTATTAGAAGAATGCAATGTTTATTCAAAATTAGGATGAATAAAAAAGTATATCATGTTTTATGGTTTTTAGATATTATGGCTTATAATTTACTTGGAGAATGCAATATTTAATACAAGTATAGTTATGTTTTTCTTTAATGTAAAGTTTAATATTGCATTTCATATTTTAAACATTGTAACCATATTATAATATTATATCAAATATTAGTCTTCAATAATGTCAAAGCCCAAATGTTAATTTCCTTAAGATTTACTTAGTTTTCTTTAAGATTTACTTAGTTTTCTTTAAAGTATAAAGTATGGCATTGTCATCTCAATTCATTCAAGTTATTTTTCCATATATTTTCTCCAATTCATGCTTTCACATATATAAACTTACTTTAGTGTACATAAAGGTATGTGTAAGAGCCATCTTGTTACATTGGTAACTCTAAAGCTTTAAATTGCCCCTCAAATCAATGATTGGACGTACATAAACTCTTTAAAAACATGTCTAAGACCCATCACCACATTAGGAGCCGCTTGAATCCACTTCAAATACTCAAGTTCACTTGTCTAATACCCTATTGTGAAGTGCTCCCTAAGCCAAAGGGACTTCATATTACATTTTTACAAGTTTTTTCACATATACACATCATGTGAAGATTTTGTTCAACACACACCATTGTCATGTTGCTATTAGGTTTCTAATGTTTAGAAACACCATTTTCATTATATTAGCATTGTAAAAGGTATTTTACTTTGTAATATTTATTATACAAATTTAAAAATATATAATGGAATATTTTTTTAAATATTTTAAAATATAAAAAAAATATTATATATAAAATTTAATTAAACATAACAATATTTTAAATATTTTTATTTTAAATATGATAATTTTTATATTTTGAATATAATTATAAAAAACAAAAATAAAAAACTTTTATAATTTAATTTTAAAAATATTTATATTTATCATTATAAAAGTAAAATTAATTTGAATTTTATAAATTTATTCACAATTACTATAAAAAAACTAACATAAGTTATTTATTAAAAACAATTTAATAGTGTTTAATGGTTTTTCAATTTAACTCTATATACTATCAATTTGGTATCTTTGGGCTATTTAAATTAAGTAAGTAATATACCAAGATTTTAGCAAGTGATCTGGTTTTTTATACGATTGGTTGTTTTGATTATGATTATGAGATATTGTGGATCTGATGATATGTTATTTTTGCTATATTTACATCGACGGGTGTTATTGATTGGGTTCTCCTGAGTGTGCAGGACTCTAGATGTTAGAGGATGTCGATGGCATCGATGGATCTCATAGGACTACGGATCGAGCCAATGAGTGGATTGTTATGGTTTGACTATCTTTGATATTACAGATGTGACATATGACTAGATATTATGATGTTGATTGTTATAACTAACATGTTTCGTTGATAGATGCAGGCTGACGATAGCTTGCCATACCGACTCACATTTGGAGTAAAGGGGTCACGCACAACAACCAAATACGTTGAGGGAGAGGTGTGGCAACAACCCTATCGCAGCCTACTAGCACTCTCGTCGTGGCTCAAACTGTAGGTAATGATTACCTAGTTCGAGAGATCCACGATGTCATGGGGGAAGACTGTGACAGTCATTCACGATGATTCTAAGGGGCACGCAATAAGGCAGGGTCCTTATTCCCTAGAGGCCCTTAGTCTCACACAATATCACCTGACGGAGTATTGACTCCAGGGGCTTGACATCTACCAAATTCAGTCAAGAGGTGAGTGGCACCCTTGGAGCACGTAGTGCATCTTGAAGGGCACGTCACGCAAATAAAACAGGAATGCAAACAAGTGGCACCCTTGTTGCACGTAGTGTGTCTTGAAGGGCACGTCGTGATTTTAACTCGGGTAAGTTAATAAACCTAGTACCTAGAAAACTATGCCTCCTTAGGACCTAGTCGGCCTTAAAATAGATGATGGTATGAGTAAAGCTTAATAACTAATTTTTCCGTTAAAAATTGTCGCCCAACATAGTGGAATTAAAACCTATGTCTAAGTAGAACAAGTGAACAAAAAAAAAATAGGCATGTAACAAGAAGGGGGTAAAGAAACTTCAAACATTATTTATTAAAGTAAAAATTATAATGGAGGATTAAATTATTAAAAGAGTAAATGGTTGTTTTTGTCTAAACTTGCTAATTCTGAACTTAGTTAAAAAGGGGGAAACTTAAATAAAAAGGGGAATGTCTAACTTAATAGGGGATCTAGCCTTTGGAACTTTTTATTTGTGAACTCAACTAGGCCTTAAGTAAGGCGTAAGTCATTTAAGAAATGTAAGGGAATAAAGGGACATCGATGAGCATTTTTAGGAACGCTTTTAGGTGGGTGAGGGAAATAGGCAAATTTAATTAATTAATAAAATTGATTTTCTGGTGCAACTGAGGGATCAGGTGACATGTGTACGGGGGAGGTTTATCCTAATTAAATTTAATAAAAAGAATCTAATGAGGGTTTGGGAAACTAATCACTAAGAAAACATTATAAAAAGGATGGTGGAGGAGGAGTATGGACACGTCTGGTTTATGTAAGGTTACGCTACCATAATTTTATCTTAACTGAATTTCTCTTGTGGGAGTTGGCATAACCAACTCGGGTAACGAGTGGTAGCTCGACCTTGTGAGGCGAGTTGAGAGCTAGCATTCTCTGGTATTGTGTGTGTGGCCCCTTTGCGGCTCGGGGGGCTCAGGGGGAATAAGAGTACCCCTAGCGTTGGTTGGGAGGTATCGGTGAGGTCTCAGCGGTTGGCAAGCGAGAGTTGGATGGAGCACATGCGTGGGACAACAAATTCGGATCCGTCATTGTCGGTCCAGGTATTCCGGGTAAAACTGTTAATTGTAATATGATTAAACTATACTAGCATGGTTGTGGTAGTCTGGTGACGTCTTCTTGTCATTTGTTTTCTGGCATATGTATTGTTATGATAATTAATGGATTGGGTAATCTCAATATATTTGTAATTTGCAATAAAAATAAATCTAGTTGATTATACTCTCAATAAATGATCTAATGTTAGTAGCATGTTAGTTTCCAGTTCGTGTAGTAGGTTTTCAGTATAATTAGTCTATGGTATAGGAATGACTACCTTATAGCTGTTGTGAGTGGACAACGCTCTGATGTTTCGTTGGCTCACTCCTCTCTTAAGTTTTGTGAATCCAGTTTTCCTCGCCACGCCCTCAAATAATTCTTGTTAATGTTGAGCGTCCTGATTGCTAAGCTAACTGTTCTTTTATTTTTACACATTAATCAGATATATATATATATGGAGCATCACGTTTTCATTTATGTTTATATTTTGTAGCCACATGAAATCTACACCCACCCCTTTCCTGAAAATAGTTTAATCCATTGGTGCTTTCAACCATTCTTATCTCTGTGCAACCCTTGATCTTAGTTTTTCCCTCTAGCTGGAAGTGTGCCTAGCATCTCTGCGCAGACCAGCTTTTCGTTTTTTTTTTTCATTTTCCTTCACACTTAAAACCTATGATGACTGGGTTGCGTGACCAAGGAGACCAGCATCTCTTCGCAGTACAACATTTCATTATGTTTTCCCTTCACACCTAAAACCTGTGATGATGGTGTTGCGTGACCTAGGGAGACCAACACTTCGTTTTTATTTTTCCTTCACACACACAAATTTCGTGATGCCTGGCCTGCGGGTTTAAAATGGGAGCAGTCTGTTGTTGATTGATCTCGCTCGGCGAAACGACGAATTCCCAGAGGTGTGTTTCCCACCTGGTGAATTGTTGATGTCACAGCAAAAATTTGGTTGATCTCTCTCGACGCTCTGCCCTCTTGAGATGGGGTCCTCACGGATTCGCCTCTTCTCCCTCCTCATTGACCCACGTTTCGAAGTAACGCTTCACCTACCTCGTGTCGCAGAGTGTAATTATGGTGTTTTATGCTTGTGACCCCTTTTATTTAATTGGCTAGTGGTGGCCCCCTTGTCTTCATATTATGAGATTTCTTTCTTCTTTTTTATCCGCAAATTTCTGAGTTTTCTTGGGCAATTTAATATTTCTAATCAACAATTTTTAATTATTTAAATATTCTCTTGTTTGGTGAGTTTCCATTTACGAACTGATAGTTTTGTAATTGTAGAAGTCTCTTTTAACCTAACAATTATTGCCTTATTATAAATGCTTTGATTACGGCTACGAATAAAACAACCATCGTGCCCTTTGTTATTTTAATCGTTCTTAACAGTAAATTGATCAGCAGTCTCTATCGCTTTAATAAGATTTTCTTCAAATTAATGGTTATGTTTTAATGGGGATTCTAACAGTCACATAACGGTTAATTATGACCAACAGTATAATAGTTCTAATAGTTGGGCATCAACTCTAGATAGTCCCATTGATTGTGTGCTTATAATAGTTTTATAACGGTTCAATTTTAGTGACAATTTAATAGTTAATAGTTATGCATCAACTTTTATGGTTCAATTCAAATGTGATTACACAGTTTTATCATAAATTAATTATGAATAGCATTTATCCCTTATAATCATTCAATTGTTTTACGCAGTTTTAATAGTTAATTTGTGATCAAAGCAATTGGGCAGAGATGCAACGAAACAGTGATTGTGTGTTGAACGAATTGAATAAGTGGGATATATAAAAATTGTAGCGGTGGAACGATGATTATGGTATTTATGTCCTTGATAGCTTAAAATGTCTCTTTTTACCACCGTTAAAATAATTCCATTATGGTTATGGCATTTAATACTTCAATAGTTTAACAAACTACTTGCATCAAATTAATGGTTAATGATGATCATTGTGTTTATCGCGTTAATAGTTGTTTTTCCCTTACAACACGGAACTAATTAAGGACATCTAAGATTCTTTGGTGTCGTCAATGGAACCCTCCTCAAACAAATTGTAATTACTAATCATAAGTTGCTTTATTCTTTTGAGGTTTAAAGGGTTGTCTTATTCTAAAGGAAGGTAGGGAAGCCCTTCCATAAGTTTTTATAGTAGTTGAGGTTGGATGCTTGAGCTTGAATAGTACTAGGATAGTAAAATGCCTTCAAGACTCTTCTAGATGGATGCAAATTTTAACCCTGTTGTGTGAAGATTTCTTTGTGTTTGGCTTGGATTGATGGATTGGAGTGCTTTCATTATAGTTTTGTTTAATGTGTGACTGTGCTAGTTGGTTTCAAACAACATTGGATTTGTGTTTGATTGAGGGCTAGAGTCCCCTTTTTTCGTTGTGCTTGGGTTCCTTGCGCGCTTGTCACGATGTGGTGACATGATTCCTTGAGTTAGGATAATTGCGTGTGTGGATCGATAAGCGCATATGATTCCAGACTTGGGTCATGCGCTTCCTGTTGAGGGTGTTTTTGTTCATTATAATTGATGTTTGTACTTGGTTTGTAAACGTTTAATGTGATTGGTTTATTGCTCACTGTAAGGGTTCTAGTTACTTGTGTCATTAATATTGGTTGTGTTGGGTTGTTATGATGATTGTTCTTAACTAGTAGGCTTGGTCTTCTTGTGTCAGGTGGGATGTAGACACCTCCTTGTTCCTCAGAACAGTCGCCAGCCTTGAGACCTTAAATGGTCAAAATCGATGGGAACCTAGGCTTGAGTGTTGCTTATGTGTCCTGGAGGTCCTAACCATTGCAGGGTAGGACGGACTGGTAGTCATTTTTATTCTTCGTCTGATTGAATGTCGTATGTTTCTTCCAGTTGCTTGATGTGCCAGTATGCTAGGTCGTTATGTTTGTTGTTGTGTGATTTGCATGTATTGTGTTCGTTGTCGTGTTGCGATGTTGAGTGTTTGTTGTTGTTACCTTCCAGCTTAAAAAAAATCTACACTTGTTATGTGTCGCATGTTATCATAATGACAAGGTTCGTTACATATGGTATCAGAGTCAATTCGATCCGCGACTTGGGATCACTAAGGCTTCCATTAATTAGATATTTGATTATAAATGTCGCTAATTAAATTGATTTGTATTCATGCAGGTAATAATGGTTAGAGGACGTCGCGGAGGCAAATGACGGGGTGCTAGGGGAGGAGGCGTGATGCCCCTAGTAGCATCCACACTTGAGGGGTCTAACCCCCAAGGAGACAAACAGGTTGTCGAGAAGGAATAGATAGTTGTGGGTGATGTGGTTGGGTTGATGAGGTCCTTCTAGAGGATGTATGAGGCATTGATTAGTCGTTTGGATAGAGATGAGGCTAGGACGCTGACACCACCTGAGGGTCCACCGCACGCCCTAGTCAGTACTTGTAGCATTCACCGTGAACTCAAGAAGGTCAAGTTTCCCGAGTTCTTTGGTGCCCCGGAAGGTGCAACCGCCGAAGCATGGTTGGAGAATATGGCGATGTGCTTTTCACTTCATAACTATACCTCCAACACGAAGGTTCGCATGGTGGTCTTTCAACTGAAGGGGAGCGCTCTTCTATGGTGGAAGACGCTCTTGCCGCAATTCAACATGGAAGGCGAAGACGTGTCATGGGAACTGTTCAAGGAACGGTTCTAGGAGAGGTATCTGTCTGAGGAATTCATTGAGTGTCAGCTTAATGAGTTCAACGCCTTGCGATAGGGCGGTCGTACGGTGCCCAACTACGAGGTATGTTTCATAGAGTTTCTTCGGTATTCTCTGCACCTAAATACCAAGAAACTTAAGGTCAACAAGTTCATGTTTGTCCTTAATGTCAACATTCGTGCAAAGGTGAGGATCTTGATGCCTCAAACCTTACATGATGTTGTCTAGAAGGACCTCATAGCAGAGGAGGAGCTTATCAGTGGGGGTCAGAGCAGGACTCCAACGAGACCAGCGGGACAGGTGTCATTTGGTGTGCAATAGCATCAGACACCAGCTAGACATTCACCAGGATATCGTGGCATCCAAAGAGGATCCACTTTCTCTACATCGCGGCAACCAACGTCTCAGCGGCGGACTCCTTATAGAGGACCATAGCACCAGCAGCAGCGTTGACCGCAACAATAGTAGTTTTGGCCTGTTCAACAAAACAAACCAGGGTTCCAAGTCGGCAGGTCGTCGGCTTCTACTTCAGGTACCAGGAGTATTGAACTGAAGAAAGGGTGTTGGACATGTGGAGAGCCACATTACCAGCGTGACTGCCCAGTTGAGAGGACCAGAGCATCTAGATCAGTCAGACCCACTACCGTGGGAGATTTGGGCAAGGCTCAACGGATTCATGCACTAGTGAATAACCTCCAGGCAGAGCACCAGTCGACTATGCTCAAGATCTCAGGTATCATCGCTAACCGAACCCTTACTATTTTAATAGATCCAGGTGCTACAAAGAGTTTTATTTCTGGTGCAGTGCTAAAAAGAATTAAGGTAAAGGCAGTCGAAGAGGATAAGTTTATCTTTGTAGAAATGGCTTTGGAAGCCAAACATAAGGTTGGGGGGAAGGTTACAGGATATATCCTTAACCTAGGTGAAATTGTCACAAGGTCCAACCTGTACGTCACGATATTAGGGTCTTATGACATCATGATTGGTATGGATTGGTTGGAATCGCATGAGGCGATACTCAACTGTAAGACAAAACAACTGAGCTTGTTCGATGATGAGGGACAGAGATGCATGATTGTAGGTCGGAACCAGGGAGTTTCCCTGAGGTTCATCTCTTCCTTACAGCTATGGAAGAGCATGCACAAGGGATGTAAGCTGAATGTGATCCTTGTGTTAAACGATAAGGGTGTAGCGAAAGGTCTAGAAAACCTTCCAGTGGTGCGAGAGTATGCGGACGTCTTCCTAGAGGAGTTACCTGGGATGTCGCCAGAGAGGGAATTGGAATTTCCCATTGACCTAAAACCGAGAATGGAACCGATAGCAAGAACACCTTCTCAAATGTCAACCCCTGAGTTATAGGAGTTGAAAATGAAATTGAAGGAGTTCTTGGACCTAGGACTTATACGTCCAAATGTATCATCGTGGGGTGCACTTGTTATTTTCATACGGAAGAAGGATGGGTCGTGGAGACTCTGCATTGACTACCGTCAATTGAACATGGCAACAATCAAGAACCAATATCCATTGCCAAGGATTGACGATCTGTTTGATTAGATGAAGGGCGCGACAGTGTTTTCGAAGATCGACTTGAGATCAGGGTATCACTAGTTACAGATCAAGGAGGAAGACATCCCTAAGACCTCCTTTAAGACGAGGTTTGGACATTACAAGTTTATTGTTTTATCGTTTGGGCCAACAAACTCCCGTGGGTGTTTATGAGCTTGATGAACGGGGTGTTCTATGAATACTTGGACAAGTTCGTCCAAGTATTCATTGATGATATTTTGATATATTCTCAGGCGATGGAGGAGCATGACAAGCACTTGTGCTTGGTACTACAGTGTCTGCGAGAGAAAAAATTGTTTGGGAAACTGTCTAAACGCTCGTTTTATCAATCGAAGATTCATTACTTAGGGCATGTCATCTCCGACAAAGGTATTGTTGTGGATACAACAAAGGTCAAGGCTATTATGGAATGGCCTGCGCCGATGAATGTCCCAGAAGTTCTTAGCTTCATGGGTTTAGCGGGATACTATCAACGGTTCGTCGAGGGTTTTTTGAATATAGCAAATCCGATTACGAAATTTCCGAAGAAGAGAAAGAAGTTTGTTTGGACCGAGAAATGCACAGAAGCATTTTGGAGGCTCAAGAAGTTATTGAAGACAACACTGATACTAAAGGTCCCTGACATGGACGAGGATTTCTTGGTATGCACTGACGCATCCAAGGAAGGCTTAGGCAGAGTCTTGATGCAAGACGACTGAGTGATCACTTACATCTCGAGAAAGTTGAGAAGGCATGAGGAGAACTATGCAACACACGATTTGGAGTTGTTAGCCATTGTTTATGCCTTGAGAATATGGAGACACTACCTTATTGGATGAAAATTCAAACTAAAAACAAGCCACTGTGATTTACAACACATCTTTACGCAAAGTGACTTGAATGCGTGACAAAGGCGTTGGTCGAAATTGCTTAGCGAGTATGATTTCGAGATTACTTACATAAAAGGAATAGTGAACAAAGTGGCTGATGCGTTGAGTCAGAGACAAGACATATTTTCGGTGATGCCTCTTCAAAGGAATATACGTGAAAATATTTTAACTTTACAATGCGACGATGACTGGTGCAAAGAGGTCCAGGATTTTATCGAACAAAACACCATGATGGTACCAAAATTTGAGGGATTTATTGTGGACAACGACAAATTATTGAGATTTAATAAACGGATTTACGTACCACTCAACGACGAGTTGAGGATTTTTATCCTAAACGAGACTCATAGAGCATTGTACATGGATCATCCTGGAGTGACAAAGGTGAGGGCAGACCTTAAACCCTTATTCTTCTGGAAAGGGATGAAGGTAGACATAGTCAACTATGTGGAAAGATGTCTAGAATGTCAGCAGATGAAGGCTGGACATAGACATCTGGCAGGATTACTACAACCACACGCTATTCTAGAATCTAAATGGGAGGTCATTTCGATGGATTTCATTGTTGGATTGCCACTAACAGCAAGGAGACAACTCGATTTTTGTGGTAGTCGACACTCTGACGATGAGTGCTCATTTTATTCTTGTGTGTACGACATATCAGGCACCTGACATAGCTAGAGTTTTCATCAATGAGATTGTGAGGATGCATGGCGTGCCTAAGAGGATTATATATAATCAAGGATCAATGTTTATAGGATGATTTTGGACTAGTTTCCAAGAGGCCTTGGGAACCCAAATTAACTTTAGTACCGCATATCACCCAGAGACATATGGGAAGACCGAGCAAACAAACCAAATATTGGAGGATATATTGTGTATGTACGTGATGGACAAATAGAAGCGTTGGGAAAAATTCTTGCCACTGGTATAATTTGCATATAACAACAATTATCAAAGCACCATTAAGATGGTGCCTTTCGAGTTTCTTTACCAACGACCATGTCGGACACCTTTGAGTTGGGATCGGCTTGAGGATAGGGTCCTGGTGGGACTAGAAGCAATCCAAAAAATGGAATACCAAATGCAAACCATAATACAAAGGATAAAGGAAGCACAGGATTGGCAGAAGAGTTATGTCGATGTGCATCGTCTCGACCGTAGTTATGAAGTCGACGATCGAGTCTTCTTGCGAGTGGAACCGCATAAGAGTTTGATAAGTTTGGAAATGGTGCTAAACTCTCTCCTAGGTTCACATGACCTTTTGAGGTTGTGGAAAGGAAGGGGCCCATGGCCTATCAACTAGCCTTGCCTGATTCTTTCAGGTGTATGCATGATGTTTTTCACGTATATGTTTTGAGACATTATGTTAGTGATCCTACACATGTTATTGGCATGAGTTCCTTGTAGGTATCGGACGAGGGTGCACTCACGACCGATCTAATCGACATTCTGGACCATCGCATTCGACAGCTGTGACATCGAACAATAGATCAAGTCAAGTTCTAGTGAGACAACTATAGTTCGCACTCGACAACCTGGGAGGATGCATATGATATGCGTCAACAATTTCCATTTTTGTTTGATAGCTAGACATATGATATTGTGATACACTTTATTTCAGCACTTACATACTGTGAAACTTCGGGATGAAGTTTAAAACAAGAGGGGGTGTATGTAACATCCCATCCTTGCGCGCAATGAGCGGACTTATTCTTTTAGGACACTTTCGTGCAAGTGATCTGGTTCTTTATACGATTGGTTGTTTTGATTATGATTATGAAATATTGTGGATTTGATGATATGTTATTTTTGCTATATTTACATCGACAGGTGCTATTGATTGGGTTCTCCTGAGTGTACAAGACTCTAGACATTAGAGGATGCCAATGGCATCGATGGATCTCCTTGGACTCTGGATTGAATCAGGGAGTGGATTGTTATGATTTGACTGTATTTGATATTACATATGTGACGTATGACTAGATATTATGATGTTGATTGTTATAGCAGACATGTTTCGTTGATGGATGCAGGTTGACGATAGCTTTCCAACCAGACTCACATTTGGAGTAAAGAGGTCATGCACGAAAACCATAAACCTTGAGGGAGAGGTGTGGCAGCAACCCTACTTCAACCTACTAGCACTCTCACCATGGCTCAAATTATAGGTTAACGATTACCTAGTTCGAGATATCCACGATGCCATGAGGGTAGACTGTGATAGACACTCACGATGATTCTAAGGGGTGTGAAATAAGGTAGAGTCCTTATTCCTTAGAGGCCCTTAGTCTCCCACAAGATCACTTGACCGAGTATTAACTCCAGGGGTTTGACATCTACCAAATTCATTCAAGAGGCGAGTGGCAGCCTTAGAGCATGTAGTGCATCTTGAAGGGCACGTCGTGCAAATAAAATAGGAATGCAAGCCCGTGGCACCCTTGGAGCACGTAGAGCGTCTTGTAGGGCACGTCGCGATTTTAACTCGGGTAAGTTAATAAACCTAGTACCTAGAAAAATATGCCTCATTAGGACCTGGTTGGAACTAAAATAGATGATGGTATGAATAAAGATTAATAACTAATTTTTCTCTCAAAAACTATCGCCCAACCTAATGAAATTAAAACCTAGGTCTAAGTAGAACAAGTGAACAACAAAAAAAAAAAACTAAATAGACATGCAATAAGAAGGGGGTAAAGAAAATTCAAACATTATTTATTAAAGTAAAAATTATAATGGAGGATTAAATTATTAAAAGGGTAAATGGTTGTTTTTGTATAAACTTGCTAATTTTGAACTTAGTTAAAAAAAAGGGGGGGAAACTTAAAGAAAAAGGGGAATGTTTAAGTTAGTAGGGGATCTAGCCTTTGGAACTTTCTATTTGTGAACTCAACTAGGCTTTAAGTAAGGCATAAATCATTTAAGAAATGTAAGGGAATAAAGGGACACCGAGGAGCATTTTTAGGAACGCTTTTAGGTGGGTGAGGGAAATAGGCAAATTTAATTAATTAATAAAATTGATTTTTTGGTGCAACTGAGGGATTGGGTGACATGTGTACGGGGGAGGTTTACATAATTAAATTTAATAAAAAGAATCTAATGAGGGTTTGGGAAACTAATCACTAAGAAAACACTATAAAAAGGATGACGAAGGAGGAGTATGGGCACGTCTGGTTTGCGTAAGGTTACGATGCCGGAATTTTATCTCGACTGAATTTCTCTTGTGGGAGTTGGGATACCCTGCTCGGGTAACGAGTGGTAGCTCGACCTTGCGAGTCGAGCTGGGAGCTAGCATTCTCTGGTATTGTGTGTGTGGCCTCTTTGCAGCTCGGGAGGCTCGGGGGGAAGAAGAGTACCCCTAGCATTGGTTGGGAGGTATCGGTGAGGTCTTAGCAGTTGACAAGCGAGAGTTGGATGAAATGCAAGTGCGGGACATCCACTTCAGATTCATCGTCATCGGTCCAAGTATTTCGGGTAAAATTGTTAATTGTAATGTGATTAAACTATACTAGCATGGTTGTGGTAGTCTTGTGACGTCTTCTTGTCATTTGTTTTCTGGCATATGTATTGTTATGATAATTGCAAAATGGATTGGGTAATCTCAGTATATTTGTAATCTGCAATAAAAATAAATCTAGTTGAGTATACTCTCAATGAATGATCCAGTGTTAGTAGTATGTTAGTTTTCAGTTTGTGTAGTAGGTTTTCAGTATAATTAATCTCTGGTATAGGAATGACTACCTTATAGCTATTGTGAGTGCATAACGCTCTGATGTTCCATTGGCTCACTCCTCTCTTAAGTTTTGCGAATCTAGTTTTCCTTGTCATGCCCTCAAATAATTCTTGTTAATGTTGGGCGTCCTGATTGCTAAGCTAATTGTTCTTTTATTTTTACACATTAATTAGATATATATGTATGGAGCATCACGTTTTCATTTATGTCTATATTTTGTAGCCACGTGGAAGCTACACCCACCCCTTTCCTGAAATTTTTTTAATCCATTGGTGCTTTCAACCATTCTTATTTCTTCGCAACCCTTGATCTTTGTTTTTCCCTCTAGCTAGAAGTGCGCCTAGTATCTCTGCGTAGACCATCTTTTCATTTTTATTTCATTTTCCTTCACACCTAAAACCTGTGACAACTGGGCTACGTGACCAAGGAGACCAACATCTCTGCGCAGTCTAACATTTCATTTTGTTTGCCCTTCACACCTAAAACCTATGATGATGGTGCCACGCGACCCAGGGAGACCAACAATTCATTTTTATTTTTCCTTCACACACAAATTTCGTGATGCCTAGCCTGCAGGTTTAAAATGGGAACAATAAGTTGTTCACTGATCTCGCTCGACGAAACGATGAATTCCCAAAGGTGTGTTTCCCACCTGGCGAATTGTTGTTGTCACAACGAAAATTTGGTTGATCTCTCTCTACGCTCTGCCCTCCTGGGATGGGTCCCCGTGGATTCGCCTCTTCTCCCTCCTCATCTGTCCACATTTTCTGAGTAACGCTTCACCTACCTCGTGCACACAGAGTGTAATCATGGTGTTTTATGCTTGTGAACCCTTTTATTTAATTGGCCAATGGCGGTCCCCTTTTCTTCATATTCTGACATTTCTTTTGTTTTTTTTTATCCGTGAATTTCTGAGTTTTCTTAGGGAATTTAATATTTCTAATCAGCGATTTTTAATTATTTAAATATCTCTTGTTTGATGAGTTTCCATTTACGGACTGGTAGTTTTGTAATTGCAATAGTCTCTTTTAACCTAACAATTACTGCCTTATTATAGATGTTGTGATTATGGCTGCGAATAAAACAACCATCATGCCCTTTGTGATTTTAATCGTTCCTAACAATAAATTGATTAATAGTCTCTATCGCTTTAATAAGATTTGCTTCAGATTAATGGTTCCCTTTTAATGGTGATTCTAGCAGTCACACAACGGTTAATTATGACCAACACTATAATAGTTCTAATAGTTGGGCATCAACTCTAGATAGTCCCATTGATTTTGTGCGTATAATAGTTTTATAATAGTTCAATTTTAGTGACAGTTTAATAGTTAACAGTTATGCATCAACTTTTATGGTTCAGTTCAAATGTGATTACACAGTTTTATCATAAATTAATTATGAATATCATTTATCCCTTAAAATCGTTTAATTGCTTTGCATTGTTTTAATAGTTAATTTGTGATCAAAGAAATTGGGCAGAGATGCAACGAAATAGTGATTTTGTGTTGAACGAATTGAATAAGTAGGATATATAACACTTGTAGTGGTGGAACGATGATTATGGTAATTATGTCCTTGATAGCTTAAAACGTCTCTTTTTACCACCGTTAAAATAATTCCATTATGGTTATGGCGTTTAATCCTTCAATAGTTTAACAAGCTGCTTGCATCAGATTAATGGTTAATGATGATCATTGTGTTTATCGCATTAATAGTTGTTTTTCCCTTACAACAAGGAACTAATTAAGGACATGTAAGATTCTTTAGTGTCGTCAATGGAACCCTCCTCGAAAAAATTGTAATTACTAATCATAAGTCACTTTATTCTTTTGAGGTTTAAAGGGTTGTCTTATTCTAAAGGAAGGCATGGAAGCCCTTCCATAAGTTTTCATAGTAGTTGAGGTTGGATGCTTGAGCTTGAATAGTACTAGGATAGTAAAATGCCTTCAAGACTCTTCTAGATAGATGCAAATTTTAACCCTGTTGTGTGAAGATTTCTTTGCGCCTGGCTTAGCTTGATCGATTAGAGTGCTTTCATTATAGTTTTGTTTAATGTGTGATCGTGCTAGTTGGTTTCAAACAACATTGGATTTGTGTTTGATTGAGGGCTAGATTCCCCTTTTTACGTTGCACTTGGGTTCCTTGCATGCTTGTCACGATGTGGTGACATGATTCCTTGAGTTAGGATCATTGCGTGCATGGATCAATAAGCGCATATGATGCTAGGCTTGGGTCATGCGCTTCTCGTTGAGGGTGTTGTTGTTCATTTTATTTGATGTTTGTACTTGGTTTGTAAACGTTTAATGTGATTGGTTTATTTCTCACTGTAAGGGTTCTAGTTACCTGTGTCATTAATATTGGTTGCGTTGGGTTGTTGTGATGATTGTCCTTAGCTTAGTAGGCTTGGTCTGCTTGTGTCGGGCGGGATGTAGACACCTCCTTGTTCCTCATAACAGTCTCCAACCTTGAAACCTTAAATGGTCAAAATCGATGGGAACCTGTGCTTGAGCGTTGCTTATGTGTCTTGGAGGTCCTAACCATTGCAGGGTAGGACGGGTGAGTAGTCATTTTTATTCTTCATCCGATTGAATGTCGTACGTTGCTTCCAGCTGCTTGATGTGCTAGCATGTTAGGTCGTTATGTTTGTTGTTGTGTGGTTTTCATGCATTGTGTTCATCGTCGTGTTGCAATGTTGAGTGTTTGTCGTTGTTACCTTCCAGCTTAAAAAAAATAAAATTGCACTTGTTATGCATCGCATGTTGTAGTAACGACGAGGGTCGTTACAGGATGTGCATAGATAAATTAAAAGTAGAAATTAATAATAGGGGGTAAGGGATTAAGACTACACACCTTCTAAAAATATATTAGGATTTGGCATATGGACTTAAGCACTTCCTTCTACTCAATGTATTTTTTACATTGACAACTATTT